>LUCM01000143.1:0-124447 GCA_008360955.1 Fasciolopsis buskii
TACCCAAGGTGCTCTTATGAAAGCATCATGCTTTTAGCAATTTGTCTTACGAAAGATGACTGAGTGGTGGAAGATGATCGTAAAAAGAGATTTTTAAAAGTACTGGTGTCAGATTGTGATCTAGTAACAGATCAAGGTGCCTGAACCCGGTCCAGCAGATCTGGACTTTTCTAAGGGACCGTAAACAGTTTTCCAAATTAGAATATCGTACTTGATTTGGCAAACAGAAAAATGTTAACTGATAAGGAATCGATCAGTTGCTGGGTGGTTAATGCCAGTTGGAAGAGTGTGAAAACAACGAGGTGTGCAATGTGTTGTCAGTCGACTGCTAGAATCTTGCCCTTGAAATATATAAAACATTCTTAAGTTAGCCTGAAAGAGATTTTGTATCAAAAATGAATAAACATAAGGCAAGCTTTGTGTACGACTAGGTGTACACAGATCTGGGTTTGACAACCAGATAGTCGTTATTTCGTCGGATTCCAGTGGCTTGAAAATCATCTGCTTGACAAGGGAATGAAGGAAGAAGCGGAGTTATCTTGTCCATTTGTCAACAGACGCTTAACCATAATGTTGTCTAGGGTTTTGATCAAGATAGAGTAAGCCACTCACTGCGCTGTCGATTTTATCAGGCACTTGAAGAAATCCTCGTAAGTCCCCTACCGATTGTTAGACTGTTGTGTCAACGTCACCATGATTGCTTTTAAACGGAAGTGAAATAGGACAGATAAAGATTCTTCGCGGAAATGAATTCATGGTCGCCCTGATAAATTCTTTTGTTGGCGAGGAGAAGTCTAACCCAATGCAGATTTGTTTTTGTGGTAATTCATTGAGCGAACGACTGCACGGAACTGCACAGTCGAGCAGACCACTTTGTTCACAGTATGTCACACTGGGTTACAAGATTATTTTTATTAATCTTAAGATTATTTCTGATAGTCCATCGGCTACGATGTGAGGAATTGACTTTTCCTCACAGAATCTACCGTCTTGCTTCGTACAAGTGATTGACTGCCCAAGGTAAGAAAATCAAAACACTAGATAAATTCAGAATAGAATGGCAGAAAATGTAGATAGGGAAGCGACTACAACACAAAGGTTTCAGTTTTTTATGTTTACAAGTCGATTCGTTGCAAATTCAACGACTGTTGCTTTGAGGATAGTGCTTTCGGCTGGGAGTCAAGTAGGTGGTTGGATGTACCTACAGTGTGACCGGTATCGTCTGTAATGAAAAACATGGAATCTCATCGAATCTGAACGAGTCTGAAAAAGAAATCCGAAGTAACTTATTCTTAGTCCAAATGCAACAAGTTTAGACAAAATGAAATAACAAAGAACAATCGGTAAAGAGAAACGGATTGAATCGTCATCTGTTTTACTCGTACAAAAACCGGCTAACGAATATGACCGAAAATATTCATTAGTTTGAACCCGTTTTGATGTGTGATCACTTTGTAACAAATGCGCATTGCATGATGGGGCAGGAGAGGTATGGATAACCGCGGAGGTTTACAACATTTTAGGCAAAGAAAAACTTAAATGTAAAGAACTGCAACGATTGCAGCTGTTCTCGTACAAATTGTGGAGATTTTTCACGAATGAAGCTTCGTTGTTCGTGACCAGTTTAATAAACCTACATTAATCCTAATCTATGACACTGTATTACAAGCTAGCCACTCAGCTGTTCTCATGATAGACCGATTGCGTCAAACAAACCAGCTTGTGTATTCTTTCTCATATAATCAGTGCCAAAGCATGATAAATTACTGTACTTTTATTTATCGATGCACTAACAAATCGAATGGTTTTAAATCAGCTGAAAAGTGGCTAGTCGAACTTATTCGATATAGGTTTCTGCCATTTTACAAGGCTGTTCTCTGTCTTGAACTCTTATTATCATTAAAAATTCCAATTAGACGATACAAATTATCACAAATACAGACATGATTGGTCAAAGTTTCAAATTCCTCATCACACAAATGGCAAACAACATTCGTCAAAAATTATTTTTCACACATCTGTTGACGTGACAACTCAAAACTCGTCTGATTCATTTGTCGGGAAGCCGTGGTTAGTTTTATGGAAACGGAACCAATTGACAGACAAACCAAAATTATATGGAACGACCAACTAGAAAAAGAATTTGGCTTGCACTCAAGATCCATTCGATTCCCAGCCTCATCATGGTGCCAAACATCAATCATAATTAGTCAGTTCAATCAGGTGTATTCAAGCATGGATTTGGTCAGGAGTTTTGGAAATTTTGGTCGGTGAGGATGAAACTCCCAGTTTGACAGTTTTTACTTCCTTCGGAAAACCTGCAACGAGTATAGATTTTTTTACTCCATATAGATTGAGCTACTTAAATAGTTTTCAATATTTAACGGAATTATCTTCAGTGTTTTGTCAATTTGAAATATCAGATATTTCATTCTTCAGAGTGTAATGAATCACTGAAGGTTGAAAAGTAGGAAATAGAAACAATTAATTTCCTATTTAGGCCAAACCTGGGAGACAGTATAGTGTCAACTACCAGAATACTGGAAGAAAAGTTCACATCGGTGAACAGAGAGGAGGTTTGTCTAATTTCGGTCTGTCACAGACTGCACGTATGGCTCACACGGTATTCTGGAGAGTTTTACGCCATCCCTCAGGCACAGAAACTACAGTCAGCTAGTTTGACTTACTTCTGCATGCAGCTTGGCTAAGCAAGCCGACAAAAATACACAAGCGCTTCGTATAGACTTTCCATTCGTTATCATTGACTCGAACTCATTCCTCGACTTTGAATTTGCGATGCAATGGTATGCAGGCACATTTTCTTCTGCACCTGGTAAAATGTAGTTTGTTTACTCATAAGGCAATCAAGTACGTACGCTGTAATATCACTCTATGTTGTCTGTGTACAAATCGGGAAAGTGGCGCACCTTCATTGCAATTCAGACTTTCCATAGAGTACACGAACACTTTTCATTATATATACTTGCCCAAATGAGCCAAAAGAACGCTCTAAAAGATACTGGGATACTTGAAACGAAAAGCATATTGGGGTACCTAACTGTTAGGGAACACGGAATGAGAAGATTTGCCTCATCAGAAAGTGAAGCAGTAATTAAATTCTGGTATAAAATCAAAAGGTTTCACCGATCCAATGCTAGTATTCCTTGACAGAGTCGAGGCTGCTAACACAGGGAGTGGACGTTCCGAGTAAGGTATGATATGGTTCAACTTGATCCGATATCATCATACAGACAAGTCACTGTGTAATCACGGCCTCATGGCTGTTCAATAGCTGACAGCAAAATAATGCTGCCAAAATACTACGACACAAATCGTACGAAATCACTCCACATTGTTCATCCATTAAGGTTCCGCGGATATGCACTTTTATTTACTTTTATCTAGGTTGCAAAAGGGTCTGGTAGTTATGTCGGCATTTTCACTAACTGACTGGACACTGACATTTCAAAGAACAGTTCACTTCGAAATTTTTTAATATTTCGAAAAAACAATGCAAACTCAACTGAAATAAAAAGTTTGAATTTATTTGCCACGTTAGTTTGATCGATCGTTTACCTCAAACATTACCGTAAATAAAAGTAACTTGCACAGAAAATATACACGCTTTGAGGAGGAAGAATGTTCTTCCAAAATTTGACAACTTCCAAAAACATTTCCACAGTGAATTGTAGAAAACTGGTGAAGACGTTTTGCAGTAAGAGAAAATGTGACAAGTGGAACGTTGCAAAATTAACACAAGCTAACCACAATCGAAAACATAGAATAACTGATTTTCGATGCTCTTTGTCCTTCCACGCCCAAAGTGAGCAAAATTGAAGCACTTTTGCAAAAGTGGTTGACTGAAAGCAGAAACTAACACGGACACGATCAACTGCTTTCGGTGAAAGCCACATACACGCATGTACACTTGCCTCCTTCATGAGGGCCTAAAGAAAGAAAAGATATATCTAACCTGTTTGAAGAAAAATATTGGAAAGCGGGCAACTGAGGCTCTCAGTAGACCATGTTTTCTATTTCATTTTCCGAGTCGCCTGATGCTGTTGATGACTGATGCAATCCTTTAAACCAGTGAGCAAAGTGCCGACATTTTGTGGATTATTTTTGGCGACGTATAGATACTGAGGTGTCTGAATACCTTGTAAAGTCTGTAAACCTCCATGAGGAAGCAGGTGCACAGAGAAACACAGGAAATGTTGCACTGATTTCTTTCCGGTATACGTAGACCTAACCCTCGGTTAAATTTAGCCCAATTATAAAAGAAGTTCTGTTCGGCTCGTCGCAGCAGGCGAATGCCCAAAGTAGGAACAAACTTGATGTATCGAAAACGAACTTGTGAATTTGGGTGAAATGTGGAGATAGTAAACACTATATTGGCCATTGCCCGCTTTGCGCGAATTCGAGTGACTACCAAGTATTCATTCCTTAATATTCAGGGGAGTGCCTGTGGAAACTCGAACGTTATTGATCTTATTTCTTCCGATCAAAACTTATCAAGAGGCTGGAAATTTGAAGTACGCAGTTTGCAAACAGTATCCATGAGGTCGAAACAGATGTTTGTCTCAAGCGCGATAACTGAAGGTTGGGCTTACAACGATCTAGTTGTGAATTGTCATATTGAATTTGGCTGTGTAAATGTTGATGCTGGCTGATGCGCGTACCGGGTTTTGCTTCACGTAGGTTTTCCTTTTGTGTTATCTTTTTCGGATCATGTCATGCGTGAACCCCATCAAAGAACACAGTACCGCGGTCGGCACATTCTATCCGCTGGTAGTGGATCAGTAGTACAGCATAATAAAATGACTAATGAAACCATTTAAGTGTTGGTTGCTGATGACGGAAAGTAATATCACAACAAAATTTTGTAAAATCAATTTTATTAACCGGTGCTGAACGGCAGCCGCATAGGACCGTCAGGTCAATTATGTAAACAGTCATTTGTGGATGTGTTGCAGAGAACCTTATGCTTTAGTGCGTAATCGAAGAATAAATTTATATCGTGCATGCACACCCATCTGGTAGTTTGTCAGTATTCCCTCTACATAGGGATTTATAGAATTCACATCCTCAGGTTTTCACACATTTCTTTGTGTTCGGTCTGGCTGATATTGAATTTTTATGCGTATCCCGCCGAGTTGTGAAGACATCCACTTGGAACCTAGCTTTCCCGCTTCTGTTTATTCGAAGAAAAAGCCAAAAACGTGAAAATCAATTCCATCTGTAATGCAAAAGGTTAGCTCATTTCAACTTCTAATAACTACTACATTAAAAACTACCTTGTTCACAATTCACAAAAACCAACTTTTAAAATACAGCTGCAGGAGTTCTTTGGTGTATCAAATCCAATGCCCGTCTAAAATCGGGCAATGAAGGTTCAAATTAGAGACTTTTCCATGTACCGAAAGTGATGTGACGCTTTCGGTGACAGTTTGACCAAAGAACAGTTATGCTTAAATCAATAATGCTTAATGAGAATGTCATCCGTGTAAGACAAAATTAATGGTGACTTGATAGGAATTTTAACATTTTGTCGAAGTTCGTCTGAAGCGTTATTTGTAAACGAGAAATGGAGCCGTTTGCAAATTCCATTTTCAAGATTCCTTTGTATGTCGATGTGGACCAGGATGAGGCTTAGCAAGTTTTTGTAATCAGATTTGTTTAGTGAAGCGATTCCCTTTTGTTGCTAATGGCTGAAGTTCGAAGTTCCAGTTCGGCAAACAAAAGTTTCACTATAAATTTGAATTTTTAAAGCATTTAATCGGCAAAATTAATTTTATAGATTATAAGCCAAAAATACTAATATTATGAGCTTTGAATAGGCGCAAAACACTAGGTCATTGGAATTATACCGAAGGGACAAGGGGAGTAGAAGCTTCCAGATTTTGTTTAATTTCTTTCGATTTTCCAGATTTGCCTCGACCACATGATTGACAAGTGAACGGATTTGGAGAAAGCAGAAATGCCCACTTTCGCACAAGCCAAACAAAACAAAGATCAGCGGATAAGGTGAAACTTGAGACATGTTTGTGCAAATAGGGGCCGGTAACAAACAAAATCACAAATGAGGCACTGATTGTTCGAAAGCGAGTGATTGCGTTTTGAACGAAATAAAGTAGATACGATATGCCTCATAGGTATGGTGCCTTCTCATAGAATTAATTCATAGAAGGAGATGATCGGACGGAGTTGATCGTTTCTGTCACTGCGAGCGAAATCGAGGTACTTCATGGTTTTCATGAAAAGCGAGGGCAAAGCAAATATTTGCAGACAAATTGACTCTCAACACAGAGGAGTAGGACGTTGTTGACACTGTGAATTAAATCACGTTGCCACTCGTTCGCACTCGAAAGGATCAAATGCTTGGATTCAATAATTAAAGCAAAACCCCATTTGTTCACACAGAACCAAATAGCTCAATAAAACGTTCATTCATCCGACAAACACTAGATGATAACTGGGAGTATCTGCTTGCGTTATTTTTAAAATTTCATGCTTAAATCTCATCACTCATCCTAAGGGATCATAGATAGCGATAAAATGAACAAAATTAATTGTAGCTTATCTAGAAGATCAGCTTCTTGTATGTTGAAAGGTTGTGCTGAGCTAAACTTTCAGGTAGAATGACCTGCTTCGAAATAGACTAATAATTTTGAGCTTGGAAAAATTATGGGCTTTGGGTTTTACAAAGTCTTAAATTCATTAGTTTTGCCCTAAAAATTCGAAAAGTGGAATAAAAGCGAATTTATTCAGGATGATTCAAACAGCAACTTTTTAGACATTAGAACTCTTCGTTTGAAAGCAACATTTCGAGGTTGAAAACTGTGATAGCTGCAATGCGTTGTGAAATGCTAAGGTCCGTGGCCATGTATATCCAGGTTGTCTATTTTCAATTTTATTGCACTTACATATCAATTTCGGTTTTTTGTTTCATTTCTTGTCGAAAAACATGCCGGCTCTCAAGAAATCAACAAATCCTAACATCGTGAATGCATTACGGTTCGTTCCGTGAAGTAGGTGCGCTTTTTTTGGATCAACTTTGGCAAGCAAACATTCGCAAAACTACCGAATTTCTACCGCGAAACGTAACTTGGTAATCAACAACCATAAATCTTAAGAGCTCACAAAACCAACCACATAAATTCAGATAAAATTTACATGAAGAGAAATAAATGTAACTCAGAAAACCTAGCGAATGGTTTGGAAATCACCTTTGTCCTCTTAGCGACAATAAAATCTTTTACATAGCACCGTTTCTCCGGAAGACTGATAGCCATTCATCAGCACATCACAGCCCATTTTTCTCCCTACATTGCAAGTTTTAGTTCTGAGAAAAAGTGACCAAAGATAGGCGATATGACCAAGATGTCATTTCTTTTTCTGGCTGAGTTGGCTGGACCTACATTCAAAGACTGACTAAAATCACCTGATGGTTAGCTTGTCTTTATCAGTTGTCTCGTCCCATTGCTTACTTTCACAGCTCACTAAAAAGGAAACAGGCAATTCGGATTATCTCTAGAGCGACAAAGAAACCGGCGATTTTATTATTTTGCACAAACAAATGCAAACGTATTTTGTTATTATTCGAATGGGAATTCTAAATTATAATTCAGTAAGCTGACTAGGACAAACCGGCTCGTCTCAGTACAGACCAACAATTTTTTCGTTTTTCTTCCTGTTATGCCATGCAAATTCAATTCCAAATTGCCCGGCTTTTCTCGGGGATTTCGGCCACATTTTCCAGAACGACCTAGATTTGCACTGATTAGACGATTTGAGGTCATGCCGCCCGGTGGTTCACCGCCTAAGTGTTGATTAGCCTGAAATGTTGGTGTTTCACATCGTTTCGCCGAACAGATTATGGGTTGGGATAGACTGAAAATGTGAAGAAAACTGCACATTCATGAACCAAACGTAGAGATTATTGAGGGGGAAAAAATTATACCGAATTCAGCGGATTTGTACAACGTAATTTTATGAGTTCATTAACAATCGCTGCAATATTCTTGCTTTGCTATGAGAAAAAGGCTAATATCTTACTATTTCTGGATTGCGAGTAATTTATTACATTCGCTGGAGCTACAACAATGCTCACTTTCATGCTGCTCATCACACATTCGGTAACGGCCGAAATTTACAAAAATACGTCTGATGGTAAAGGGAACATATAAATCAGTTCACTTCTTCATCCGAGTTTTTTGGATGATTAATGAGTAGACGAAACAAAATAGAGAGTATTTCAACTTCACGAAAGATGTCGTTGGAGTCGGAGAAATGGAATTTCGCTTATTTTTGTGAATGATATAATGGTAATAACACAGTGTAGTTGGTAGATGGAATTCGCCGAGGTTTTGACTACCCTCGGTAGTCTTGCTCAAGGCAAGTTTTACGACGAAATGTTCCTGAGAAAGATTACCCACGGTAGTGGAGAATTTCCTCTACCAACTACGCTATGTTATTAACATTGTATCATTCGAAATAACATAGCAATACATGGCGCATTGATTTTTTGGTATAATCCTTGCGTCATTCGATCCTGATATATGCTAAACTTTACTTTTTGGAGTGCAAAAGCTTAATATGGGGGCCATGATCCAGTCAGAGCTCTTTCCCTGGTCTCGAAAATGGTCACTGAGCACCAAAACAAAACATAACAAGTTAGATGTTGGCTGGATATGCAAACTCAAATGGGTAAACATCCTGCCATTCATCTTCATTAACGCCACCAAGATTCAGAATCACTTCAAAGTATAGAGAAAAGCTGCATCGAGGCAGTTAAATACTCACGGAAAAGACGTCCACGACTGCACAGCTAATCCTTTTCCTGTATTATCTTGCCGATATTCAGAACGCTTTAAATCGTGTTACTAACCGGTTAAAGTGTTAAGAATGCATACTCACTTTGGTCTGTCATTTGATGAAATTTCGACATAACTGAAAGCCTACCCTTCAGTCGCTCACAGGTGTTTCTACATGGTTGTGATATTCGAGACCATCATGACGTACCTTCAGCCCGCAGCTGGGAATTAGTTGGGAGTACTATGTTTCCGACAGAGATTAGACTGAGGATGTCAGCGGCCTTGGATTTGACAGATCATTCTACTGTGACTTCTGTCGTTCTGTTCTTTTCTAGGGAGTAAAACTGGGTATTGTTTGTAAATCGAAAGCAAATCACCTACGCATACGATGTGTTATCCAACAGGATACGAAACCAGTAAATAGCTGCCAAACAGACCTTGTCGAGGCATGTCCAACATATTCCGATATTCCCATTGTTGGCGTAGCAAGCAGTCATGGTGACCAAGTGCAAATAACTCTGATTATCTTGAAACCTTTCCGTTGCTAATGGATTAATTGATTGCAGACGATGTGAATGATTAATTTTTTCGTCTGTCATTGTTGTTGCGTGATCGATGATTTGAATACCGTGAGTTTGGTAGCTGACGTTATCAGGCTATGCTCATTGCAACTGGCCGCGGGCAATAATTTTACTGAAAGCTTCTTCCGTCCTTCTGCAAATGCAGGTGACTGATCACTTCCACTCAAGTTGATGGATACGGTAAGGAAAGGCAACATTCACCTCGAGGATTGCGCTGGTACTAGGAATGTCATAGGGATAATGGCTATTTGCGCTGTATAGTGGTCAGAATGAATGATGGATATGAGTCGTTTACCAAGTTGAGACGAAAATCGAATTCCAAATTTGATTTATATCCTGACGAAGTCCTTACCTTTGCAAGGCGGTTAACGGTGTGCAGTCAGTTTTGGAGCCATGACGATAGAGACCTTGTTTGGAAGTAATTGTGAATGCATTAATGCGAAACACCTGAGATGTATGTCAACTCCGGATGTTTTGAAGTCTGCATTACAGGCATCTTCAAGGATTTCATCCGCAAACATTTTGTGTGCTATGTGAAATGCTCCGACAAAAATCGATCGAATGTAAGCCCTGCACCCAGGCAGCCAAAAAGTTGGCGAATTATCGTGTTTGCAACACTGTCGTGTTATTAACACTATAAGGTCCACAGTAAAAATCAACCTCTCAATTCATTAAGGCGAACTTACTGAAGTTCGAATATTGACCTGTTTGTGTAATTTCCTGATAAAATGACTTTCCAACATATCCGTCGTTCCCGGAGGTAATTCAATGCGCCACTGCTATCCTCAGCAGGTTCTTCTTCCTAAATAAATGCGAAGGTTTTGTTTGTGGAGATAATAGTACATTCATTCACCCTAATCTTTTACCTAGCGTCGACAGCTAGTTGATTGTCGATTGATGACATTGATTTTTTCCACAACGGTTTAAAACAAGCATGTCTAATCGTGTCACCGAGGACTTTCTATGGTAACCCACCCAACCCTTACATATACCCTCCCGCAAAAAGGGCAATACTACACTCGATTTGTTCAGTCACTACCGAATTGACACCATTCTGTTCAGAAATGTGATCCCCAAATCGTTCTCATCAATTATCTGGCATATTTGACAGATCGCTCAATAAAATGGAACGCCCTGGGCAGAAGTTTCTCATCGACTGTGAATGATTGCTCATTGAGAACGGTAAGATCACAAATTTTAACGCTATCCGTAACAGTATTTTCTTCATTAGTTGTCCTTTTCTGAGTTGGTATCATGAAGGCACCTTATTTGTGTACATTTGATTGGCTTCATTTGTATTCCAGATTCCTGGCTATGAATCCTTTCTTCAAGTTGGGTTTGATGAAGTTGTATCCTCACCACTGGTTCTGCAAGTCGTTGAGTTACTCATGTGGCCCAAGTATGTGGTTTTCTCTGGTCGTACAAAGTCCGTTCGATTCACTTCCTCAAATCGATTATCTCCCCTGCTTTGGATACTGAAATCGAAATGATTCAGACTGGAGGTTAGTTGTCAGCTCTTCGATTATGGGGAATTTTTTAGGTGATCTTGGTTCACGCCGTCCCAGAATGGGTTAAGACGTGACGGTAAGCGGGAATCAATCAAAGCAACATAAAATGTTCTAGCCAACTTAGAACAATATTCTGGTACTTGTACTTCGCATAGTAAAATGCCAAGAACAGCGCCGATCGCAGATGCTGCAGTTCCCCAGCTTTCTGACCAGCATGAGTGGTCTTTCTCGAACCATGACACGGTGAATGTAAAATTGTAAAACTAATCTGAGATTTGCAATCTGGAAGCGGTTCTTTGTATTCTAGGTGGTGGGACAGGCGATTCTGGTAAGTGAGAGGTATTATTGGATTGTTTTCGACAAAATCCTCCTCGGTCATTTAAATTCGTTACATGCGTTTGGATCCAAATGGAATTCAGAAATCTAGCATGCAAGCAGAAAACCTAGTAAGAAAGCCGCTAGTCATCATGCTGACTAAGAATGTATAATACTTGCGTACCGAATGATATTCTTGTTGGACGTCAGTTCACGTTATTCTCTCCGTCAGGTGTTGTTTCCATTGCAGGTGAAAGTCTCCCCGAACCTCATCACACCAACGGCCCTTCCATGAAGTCAGTTTGTTTGGCGTACTGGTGACCAGCAGTCGAGTATTTGTTTATCAGAGGCCACCACCAAGTATAACTTTGTGGAAGCCTTTAACTTTGTTTTGTCCCCGCACTGCAGCCGGATCTTTACTCTAGGTGGTATCAAGCAGCGACTATGAAACTTTAATTGAATAAGGATTTCTGTATTCCTCTGTTTACTTACGGATATATACATATATATACGCAGGTAACTCCGACTGTATTCGGTAACATTCTTAATGTTCAAGTGCACGCAGTGTGTGGAAAGACATTAACAAATATGGTGAGTTTATTTAGACATTGTCCGTAGTGCATCTGTTTGTAGACTGCAAGAAGACCTATTAAACATCGGTGTCCTTAGATTTCGGGTAAACTCAAGTGAACTTGAAAAGTGAAACCTTGAAACACCATAAGGGTTTTATAATGTTTTTGGGAGGGTCTTGGGTTTATCTTGGTTTACATTCACAAACGATTGCAGTTAATAAAGTTGCAATCCGAAGCAACAGTCCGATAACAAAAACCTTCATTGGGCTGCTCGGAGAATTGTTCCTTTGGCACGGTAGGTTTATTTCTTTGTTTCTAGATGACATGAAAATTTGGACAAATAGTTAAACAAGGTAGTTCAATGCGAATGTCACCCATAAAAAGAAGACCTCACCTGTGTTCAGAAATTTTAAAGCCTAGCTTACGTATGAATAATTCAAAGCTGCTCATAGTTTTTAAAATGAACCTACTGGATTTGAAGGTCCAAGCGAGCGGGCACGCTGATTAAGCACACTTGATTCGCGTAACATGGATACTGTAATTATGTAAACCTGGAAAGTTAACAATGCTACTTCGCCAAACGACATTTAGTCATAGAACGAATAAAATCATGACCGATGACTTAATGGATTTTCCTTATTTGAAAACCAGTCAATGTCCGTCACTTTCGACAAGAGGCTCCAAACACAAATGACCGATGTAGTTGATAGGAAAGCGATAAGATCAATTTTGTATGCCCTTATCATTCCGCATTTTAGGAATTGTGTTATTATATGTTGGGTATTTTTGAGGAGAGCACGCTTATCACCAATTGGCTGAGCGATGTGCAGGTAGTACGCTACAGTGAATGTACCGAATTCTCAGGAACAACGCGAAACGTAAACTGATTCATTAACCGCGTCAAAAAGATGCATGTTACCGTTACCGTTACCGGGGCCGGTAAATATGCACTGCTGATGGTTACAAAGATATAGCCAACCTTCGTAAGGTTTACAAAGACGTGCTGAGAGCATATTGCATGAAGATTTATTTCGAAAGCGTGCTAAATCAGGTAGCGAAAAATTCTCTCCGATGGTAAATCGTTTTACACTGAAAGGACCACAGATGGGAAGGAACACGTAAACATATGTGGGTATGCCCAGTGTTGGAGAGAATCAAGACCTATCGGATCTGACATGTTGTAACAAAATCGAACAATGTACATTTTCATTTAGAACTGGCCCAACATAATTGAAACAGACAAGCGCGCCACGTCAGAACCACTCCAATTTTCGTGCTGATTGTTACAATCTCCAGTTTGTTTATTTACAAGAGATTTTTGTTACTTTCATGGCATTGTTCCCATTCCACCAGAATTTCACAATCCCATTGATTTTAACTTCTGAAATCAGGGGAATTTAGTCGCTAAATTAGACCAGGATTTATTGAGACTTTTTGCCAGGAAAGTGCAACTGTTACCTAATTTCATTGGACCACCATAGTTATAAGAAAAACGAATTCAATCAATGCACAGGTTGTCAGGCAAATTTACGACATCTCATAGTTGTTTCCTCATTTAATCTCGATGAATAATAAGTGAGGTATATAATGACTATTGGACGTTCTTTGGAACAGCACTCGCATCATTATTATCACATTTGCGAGATATGCTAAAACAACAGGACCACTTATAGTTTAGTACTATAATCTTATAAATTCCGAAAGCTAGTGTCTGGTTCGGAGGGGATCTCAGGCAACAAATTTCGTTTTTCCGATATGGATGGAACTGATACCGTCGAGTGTACTTATCATGAATCCCTTTAAGACCAATCCTAAATAAAAAACTGTTTCAGTAGGCGATTGAGTGAGTTCAGAGTCAGTTCGACTGCCAGTACCAAAATGAAATGTAAAAGACTTTTTAACCCGTATTTCAACCCAGTACATATGTAACAGGCCCAAAAAATAAGAAAGTAGGTTTGTCTTCGGTAGACGTCGCATCAGTCCACCACTGAGGCGTGTGTACTCCAGGATGATATCAGTTATTTCAGTGGTCTTATGCCACGCAAACGAATTCAAGTTGGCACAGACGCGGACTGTTTTGGAAAACTAGTTTCCGTCTGTAGACAGCACGATTAATTCGAGTTCGAGGAACATGTCAGACGTCAAAGGTGCTTGGGGTACCAATGAGACCATCATTCAAGCCACTGCTTGCTTATATCTTAAGGACTAAGTAAGAAACCGAGCTCTTGATGCCACCAAATAATAGGATTTGTTAAGCAAACCGTATGTATATGACACATGGTGTAAAACAGACCACTCCTTGGATATAAACCAAAGTCTCTAACCACTGAGATCGGTAACCTGAGAAGTTTATTTCGCAAATTAAAACATAATACGTCGAGTGATTGGCTATATTTAATGTTTTTCTTGCTTTTCAAAGAGGTGAGTGATATCGGTAAAAGGAAAGGAAAACTGAAATGGGCATTACATTCGTTTCTGGCGTATTATGCCTCTGTAGCTTGCAAGAAAGAAATGAAGTAGAACGATTCACTTAGTTGAAGATCAGCGTTACCTAAACGGTACCAGGAACGGCTAGCTGGTTGGAAGAAAAGACCCAAAGCGAGCAGTTAGTGAATAGCCCAACTCACGTATTTGTGTCATTCAAAGGTGGTACTAGGCAAACTAGTACAACAAAATTCCTTCATGCAGCTTTGCGTTTAAAAACTAAATGCTTTGTTTAATTCCAAGAAGATCGCAGTCTAAAAGTTGAATCAACATGTTTCAGTTTGCAAGTACCCTTTATGTTGATTCAACCAGTTTTTCACATAGTAATTTCGGCCCGTCGGGACACAACAGCAAACTACTTGCACTGTCCTTCACGTCAGGAACAAGTTGAGCAATGATCAGCTAAGTCGTTTCTCACAGAGTTCAGGCCAGTCACCAAATACGCTTGGCCACAAACTTAAAATTAGAAGGAGTTGTCTTTAACCCTTTTAAGTGTTCTGAATTCAGCGGAGGACGTTACTGTTTACTAAAAAATCTCCCTACTGGTGTTCGGAAAACGTTGTGCACGCATCCCACCCACTCATCCTGAGAAGATCATTCGGAAGCAGTTATTTCACAGAAATAGTTTTATAACAGTCGCGTTCGAAGATCAATTGTATCCGTGTCACATAAGAACGAATTAAATCCAGGGCACTCATTTCCTTCAACGAATACCCAATTTATCTACACGAATATGAGCCTGTTTTCAAAGAACTGTACACTGAGTAGCCCTGCTGCTAGTTTAGCTCGCAAGTGGCCTCACTTGTCAGTTGACTTCAAGTAGGAATGATACAGGATTCACTATGGACTTTGGACCGGGCTGGTACGCGTTTGGCCAGTGTAACTCAGTTAGTACCAGCCATCCTACCAGCTACGCTACAATTATATCATCATCATCTCTCTGCTTTGTTATGGAAGTTTTGGTTTCACTATGGTCCCTTCCCGCCATTCGGATTTATTGCTGTTCAAAATCTAATAGACGTTCATCCCCAGTTGGGAACAGATAGTGACTTTCCAAAGAACCATTCTATGACGATAAGGCAGACATAGTGGCTGGTAGGTAGCTCCTAAATGCACCTTTCCAGCCAATATGTCCATCCCGGCATTGTTGAGTACAAACATCCGTTCCCTGTTTACGAATATGCCGGATCTGTCCTTCACAATTCAGTCACCGATCCATGTTCAAATTTGTGTCATCTACATACAAGAATCTCGGCTAAACCCGGATGTTGTTGATTCACTCGTTTCAATAGACAGCTTCAGACTCCATCGGCAGGACACATTTTCGAAAGAGAAGAAGACTGGAGGCAATGTGGCAACATACATAAACTCCTTCTGGTCCAGCAAGTCCGAAATTATTTACACGGACTCACAAAATGGAATAGACTGTCTCGTGGCACATTGTCATCCCAAATTTTCCCGCCATACCAGTACAATCGTCACGGTGATACATATTTTCCTTTAAGCTCACATCACAGCATTACGGTTTTTTGACCCTTTTCCACCAATCATTGTTCCTCTAGCTGATGAGGGTCTGCATAATCTGTTGGTGATTTCAACCATGCATCTTATCTACCAGTGACGGTGTTTCACTATTCGTCTCAATTGAACACATCTCGTCCCAGATACTTAAATCCCTAAGAAAACGCAAGGAACACTTCTACAAATCCCGTAGTAACTCGAGTGTGCCGTAGATTTCCACCCCAATGCATGCTGAAATCAAGCGCATCAACATGACATTCGCCAATCAACTCTTGATTGGTAACAACAACCGATTCCTATGGTAAGGCATTCGACTTGCTGCGTAAGGAGAAAAAGAGATATATGAAATTCTCTGCGGATGTCGACAGCATCAGTCATACTCTCATCCATCCGTTCATTTATATCCCAGTCATATTTGGACAAGGTGATGATGTGACGGTTGCAGATTTTTCTAGAGAAGAGGTGCTCGAACTTCTTCGCACCACTTAAATTAACACAGGCTCTGATCCTGACAGTCTGCTCTTAGCTCTTTTAAGGCACGGTGCAGTGGCCCTGACATATGCATTCACTTCTCTGATTAACTCGTCATTAAACTCGTCTTCTAGTCCTGACTGTTGGAGATCCGTCACTATTGTTCCCATCCCAAAAGCTACCATTTCTACTGCCTCATTAAAACGATTTCGCCCCATAACTTCAACATATGCTGGTCATAAACTGACTAAGCGTGCTGTGCTTAAGCGTTTGCGTTCTACTATGCATCCTCCTGACAACCCGTTTCACCTTACTTATAAATCTAACAAGTCCACTTCGGACGGTGTCGCCTCCCTTATTTATCACATTTGTAGGTCCTTAGATGCATCGATGAAATCGGTGCGTTTCGCTCTTCTGGATTATTCATCGGCATTCGATTCTGTCCCACGGTCTCTTCTACTTCACAAATTGGAAACATTCGGTTGTCTCATGCCCTTATTAGCATGGCCATCTGATTACTTTACTTTACTAAACGAACCCAGTGCACACGAATGGGCGGTAAGAATTCAAAACCATTGATTAACAACTCAGCCGTGCTTCATAGTGCCGTTCTTTCACCGTTTCTCTGTTCTCCTTGCACCAGCGACTTATTAACTAGAACGATGATTTTCAAATTTGTTCCAACAACGTACCTCTTATTTTCGATTTCTCTGCACGAGTTGGTTTAAATGCCAGTAAATCAAATGTTTCCAATATGTGCTCTCATTCTCTCTCCCTCTCTCTCCCTTACTCGCTCTCTCTCCCTCTCGCCACCCGTCATCCTACTCATCTGAATCGCCTTTCATCAACTCAGAAACAACTACCAGGGTTGATTCTGTGAAATATCTAGCCGTTACTATTGATAACAAGCTGAAGTGGACTTCGCACATTTCCACCTGTGCTTCAATTTTCCCTTCCTTCTACGTAGCTCTTCATTAATTGTCTCGCTGGTATATCAGCGTGTTTCTTCTGTGGCCTTTTAAACATGATAATTTAATTGCTCCTACCCAAATCCCTGCGATTCTCATTGTATTCTAGTAGTATTCCTACTTGTCGTCTTTATCGAATTTTTCTTTATAAGCTCCCTTTAGCCTTGCTAACTCTATGTTTTGGAATTCTCTTTTGCTTCCCCCTTTCCGGCTGTCAGTCTTAACTGTCCTTTTTCAATTCAAACGCGCTAATCAAGTTTTATTCTTTGAACTACCTAGGTTTTTATCAATTAAAAGTCTTAGTTGGACTTCTCACATTTTTGCTTTCGGATTTTTTGAGGTCTTTTATTTGAAATCAAATGACTTCGACATCACACGGTCAAACATTTGCACTATCGGCTAATGGGTATATCCATGTTTGCCACCGCGTCATTTGTTCTCTCGCCGGTGTCGTAAGATTACTTAAGAAATGCTGTAAATTCCTGCAATATTTACTGTCAGATGCGAGTTATTTTTCATTGATGCATGTCAACAAATTGTCCACTAAAATGTGGCATCAACATAAGCAAAAAGGTCACTTGCAAGTTATTTTCAAATCCTACACGTCCTCTGCATGTGGATCTTTTAAATGGCCTTTCTACAATATCAGCGCATTGTTTCATGCCCCATATAGTTATTATCTATAGAAACCCCACGGTTCCTTATTTGGCACTCACCTGGACAAACCAGGATCTTGTTTCACCCGGATTATTGAACAATCTAACTCAAGTGCTCCAATCGCGCACCTAAGTTTTTCTTCGTATTTGCAATGTGAGGAATTTTTTTAAAATTTTCTTTCATTGCTGCTTCCGACTGAAATGTAACACTTATGCACGCAAATATCTGTGCAATACAGCGCAATCAGACCGATCATCAGCCGTCTTACAAACTGTGGCCAATGAGGCATATCAGACGCTAGCTGAACTAGTCGTCGGCGCCTGTTTCTAAAAGCATACTAATGGTTACCCATTCTTACTTTATAGCTTTGCAGTTCAACGTGATTTCTTTTGGCGTTATTCTGGAAATGGCACAGGTATACTTATTGTTTTGCCCTGGCATAGACATGAATGGCTGAAAACTGGCTGGTTTACTCGTCGGCCTTTTCCATTTATGCAGACCTGGATGTTTTGAGTTACAAACAATCTTTTCAAGCTCACACGTACACACACGCGCGCAAAGGGAATTGAAGGATGTGAATACCTATTAGCGGAGGCCTTACAGTTCCCAAAATGAATGCTCGTTTTACCAGTTAACAGCTAATACAAATTTCGAACTGCTCCTTAGCCTGGTTTGATTCACTTTCGGGTTAATAACAAATCACGTGAAAAATGATTCTTTATGGTCATTCTTTCGTGCTAGGTTCCTGCTGCTGGATCTGTGCAAAATGGACACCACCAAAAATGTTGTGAAGCTTCTAGGCAAACCAGTCCGAATCCTAGTGCCCCTTGACAGGCGCATGTCCTCTCCTTATGGGATACCCAGGGCTCCAAATGGATTATTTTCAAAGGATATAAATTAACAGGCACAAATCCTCCACACTGGCAGAAAAGATGAGCAGCTTGAAACGTTAAAACATTAACTATATTTTTATCCTAACTACGAAATTTTGTCATCTAAAAGAACTCTTTGGTGCCCACCGTCTCTTTAACACAAACCACTTTGTCATTCATTCACTGAAGGGGAAATTCTGTTTGAATATGGAACGATTAATTTTGAAGGTCCGTGAACAGCGCAAATTAAAAAGGCTTTAAAGTGGACGAACATCGTTTGTGTTTGGAAAAAAGGCAGTTCTGTGGAAGATTTCCAATTTTAGTTCGCGTGCATTTTACGAACTGAAAAGAATTATCTGTCTGGTAGGTGCGAAGGCCGGATTTCAGGTTGCTTTCTTTGAACACGGGATGCGTGAATGAAATGACTTCGTACAGCGACCTCTCAGCGATTCAAATAAGTCTGCGAAATCTCTCCTTCATACGAATGAAAAATCCAAGTAAAGCCTGCCAGTGTGTTTGCCAACTTTAGCGATTGTTATTCAAATTCAATAAGCCTATTCTCAGATTGAATGAAACTAGATAATTTGAAGTTAGTTATTTGTGAATTAGTAATTACGGAATCACTTCATGCTCGACCAAATTCGTCCTAGACCGTCAGCTACTTTTTCCATTGACGACTTTGCAACGAACGAATAGGAGAGAAATCCAGCTGTATTAAAATCCAACGGAAAACGGCAAGAGAGACGGAAACAATCTGTCACATGTTGGCTGTGGAGTAAAGATAGATGAGACCAATCATTTTTCTTTTTTATTGTGAGTTTTGTTCTCCTCACCCAAGGAGGACAACAAGACTATGTGAGAGAAAAGCAACTTGTGCTACTGCATACATGAATTGTAAATAGCGTCGGCAACCTGCATGTGACTTTTGCATGCGAGAATAATTGCTCACTTTCCGGGACCTATTCAAGGCTAAAAAGCAGGGAATTATCACGTGTCAACGGTAAAAATCAGTTTTTGTCTGATAAAAGTTTGTAACTATAATGATCAATGTTTGCTTAATGGATTTTATTTTTTGTCACAAATTGTCATTCGGATTACTGCATGGAGGTTTCGTTGAAAAGATATCAGTGTTTTTCCCAGAATATCTTAGAAATAGAAGAAAATCGAGAGTTTTCTGATATCTCTTTGACAAGGCAAAACGGGTATATGCAATCTGACAGATAAGCTCACCTGACTGATGTGAAATTTTTCTTGGCAAAAGGCTTTTTGATATCCTGAAATGTCAGTTTCGCCGCATAAATAGGGCATAAACATGAGCACATTTACATACTATCCTTTTACTGCAACGGTGACCAGACAATGCTATTTCAATTGTAACTCATTAATAATCATTTGTAAATAATAAACAGCTTTCTCATGAAGTCATCACATTATTTGCCCTACACCTCTGAAAGTCAGTATCAGTAAGTCACGCTTTATTTTCATAAAGTCTATAGCCCTTGACTGAAATCGTCCCGATCAGTAAAAGCACGCTAGCCGATATCAGTTTCAATCCGAAGAATACATAATTACTTGCCTCATCGGGAACCGTCTTGTGTGTGAACGCGTTCCTCCATTTGTTAGTCGATTTCTACTAAGGGCACGGTATCCCAAAATACATATGAATCCAGTGAACAGCTTTTTGCCCATCGGGAGGCTGTAAAAGTGGATCTGTTGCATGAGAACGAATTGTTGTGAAATAATCAGCACCCTTATAAGCGCGATGTAATATGCCAAGCGGTATGAATTATGCTCAATGGAAATTGGAAAACAGAAAGCAGATACCTATTAGAGGTTTTCTTTTACGGGAATTAGTATCGACGACATATACTGCCGTTCTTTATAATCTTGATAAATTGCAATTTACGTCGCTAATGACCGAAGCCACATTACGTGTTGGTCTTGGCCAATTCCAATTTTACCAACCGAAATTCAGCGGGGCTTTAATTCACGTGATTGTGTATTAAAAGCGAATTCCAATTAATCGTCAGCTGCCAGCAGTCACCTTTAGTATCATTGACATTCTTACGGGACAACATTTGTCGGTCGAAGCAGATTCACTCTCAACTGACCTACTAAGAAAATCACTTCGATTTCTATTGTGAATGATATAATGTTAATAACACTGTGTTGTCGGTAGATGGAATTCGCCAACGTTTCGACTACCTTTGGTAGTCTTTCGCAAAACAAGTTTTACAGCCAAAAATGGCGCATCGATTTTTTGATACACTCCTTAAGTCAATTTAATTTTACGGGTCATTGTAACCAGTTGTATTTCATAACTTTGTAAATCTTGCAGGCCTTAGGGTATGCTTTAGTCACACCATTGGTTCTTTCTGCTTGTAATAAGGACCTAATACATTATGCTACTTAGGTGAACAATAGCGCACTCTGCGAGTACCCTGGGGGATTTGAAAAACTAATTTTTGTCTGTTTTCATGGCTGCAGATTGATCATGTTCGAGTAAGCAGAACGTATCAAAAATACGTATTTTTCAAGTTCTTTTTTGACTTTCCAGATCTGCGATCAAAACTTTGGGTGATAAACAAGTCTTTTCCGAAAGCAATCCGTCACAGCCCAGTATGATCAAACGAGAAGTCCCACGCATTTCGGTCTTCCAAATTATATTGGAAAGTTCGACAGTGACTATCCATTGGATCGGAACAGCCACTCGTACACTTAGGATGATTGATCCGACTTCAGTGCAGTGTTTTTTACGCAGGAAATGTGCACGGTAAGGGAGGGACACCTTCGCATGGAAAACAAAAGCGACGCGATTTCTAAAGCATTCCAGTACCTTTATCATAAGGAAGTAATTTGTCATAGAAGTGACGGCATATGCAGAATGACGGGAAAATGTAGTATTTCCATTTGCAACTAACTAGCATGTTATGCAATTTGTGCGTATGCATTTGTAATTATGAGTCATTGAGCAGTCCATGGTCAAGAGTTGGTCAAACTCTCGTGCAAATGCCTTATCGGTGCTGAATCCAAACAGTAGAAAGATATGTTATCATGATACGTCGTTTTGCACACAGTAGAATAACTCCAAAATTGGAAGCAAATGCTTTGCGCAGATTGAATCTACAAAGAAATCTCGCTGCTGACATGTTCAGAAAGTCATTCTTCAATAAGAAACTATCAAGAACTACTGTAATCATTAGATTCCTACGAGGAATTTCCATGTCGATTGTGGTGAGATTTTTAAACGCTAACATTCATTATTTTCATCATGACTAATCTGTTAGTGCAATGCGTTTGATTTCATAAATGCTCGCTGTATCGTCGGGCATCGCTTTTCTCATCGTGAGGCAGTCAGCTAGCCACATCCACAGTTTGTGTTTGGCCCTTATCAATCCTGATTAGCTAGCATTGGATTTTACTGATAAGCCTAATTTTCGGAATTCCAGTTTGCTTGGGTCCGTTGATTCCAATCTGATTGCGTTCCTGTTTCCGGTGCTCTAAATTCGGGGAGTGCAGGTACAACGAGTGAGATTTTGCTCGCGTGCTCTCACTCACAGGTCGGCTGTTGTGTAAACTCAAAACAATGTCCACAATAATTCACGTTTAGCACACCACTGTTCGTCAGAACACTATCTGACGGCCACAAAAATATCAACAGAACTAGTCTTTGTTTGTCCCAAAACGTCAAAGCGATCGTGAAAACTAATGATGCTCATAGTCGGCACTTATGTAAATGATACACGGGACAAGAATTCGGCACAGTATTTGTTTGTTTTCATGCCCAGTGCTGACAAACCCATTACTCCCTGAATTGCTGTTTTTGCCCCCAAGGGTAACCTAAAATGATCGAAAACTTTGGTTTCAAAGTGAGGAAGCTTTTACCTAGCGAAACAGTTTTGCGGATTTGACGAACTAATGAACTCTGCCTGATTTTCGGCCTGTGAACACAATGGTCAGATGATCAGATGAAAATCCGCATGGTCTCTGATCACGTGATTTTATTCCCCAGCATGTGTTCTGTTTCAAATGCAAACCATTAAATCTCATACAGTGAAATCGACATTCAAGTGATCACTGCTTGGGTTTACTGTAAGGTTCTAAACTGGGCGAACAAAACCGATGAGCCTTATGCAGGCATTTAGAACTTTGCATCATACTATAAGGTGACAAACGAAAATCACAAAGGTAAAACCTTTCTTGAAAAAACATATGACATAAGTTACTAAGATAATCGGATTTATTTTTTCTTGCTCGGAAATTTCATTCATTTAAAACCTTCCAATGCACAGAAATCGTCGAGCAGCGGACTGGGTAGAGCACTGAAGCACCCTTCCGTTAGGTTTTATTTTAAAGAGTCACTATGATGTATAAACGGAAGTTTAGTTATTTACTTATTACGCTCTGATTTCATTCGGAAAATCGATTCAGAAAATTAAAGATTGCGCCGAATTCCACAACTGGGGAAGCTCGAACTTCGACCACCATACTGGAACGACGGATCGTGAAAACCTTCATGAGTTTGTGCAGAATGTTGGCATGAGGTAACAAGCACAAAAGTCATGGAAACAATTGAGCTTTGGCGCACTTTCAGGTAAAATTAATTACTCGAGTTGTGATAGAAATTAATAAGGGGCAAATCCAGTTGAATTGCATTGCATAACTAAACAAAGGCAAGTCTACAACAGAAATAAATGTAGAATCCAGCACGCCAGACCAGGTGTCGATTACAGAAAGTATATGTGCGTTGGCTTTTACACATAATGTCAGGCTCATTGTGGTACTTATAAACATATTACTGAGAAACAATTTTTTAGATCGTTATAGTTCTAGGGGGCGTTGGCTATACTGTAGTAATCTCAAATCACAAAACAGTATAGGGTTTCCGATTCGCGAAGTGTCGTAGTGGAACGCTTTCTCAAACATTATTGATCTTACGTCATCCGTTAGGTAGCGTGGTCTGAATGAGCGGCTTAGACTCGTGCAGTACTTAGTTTTACAGAGAACTAAAGCAACTAATCACGCCACTCTCCGTTTATATGGTCGCGAAGATTGTCTATTATCCGAAGATATATATACATATTTGAAGGTTGAAAATATCTGCAACTCACGTTGCGTATTAAAGAATTTAGAAGGTGTACACTGATTTACGTTGTTACGTTTGACAACTAGTCCTAATTTGGACCGAAACATCGCAGTGAACGTTATAACTGAGTGTACGCTTTCTAACCTCCAATATATATGTATATATATGCATCCTACCGTCTTATGGATCACAATTTGTTCTCACAGCCATTTAGGATGTCAGTCGCTTCTACTCATTGCACGTTTCAGTAAATTTCGCGAGGCCGACTTTGCAATAGCCTCGCTCTTGTTTGCATATCATCAGATCAACCGCTGGACAGACAAGTAAAATTGATCCGAATCGACCATAACAAATTCACTTTTGATGTTTTGGAAAACGCCGTTTTGGGCAAAAACTTATGCAAAATATGAAGTCTAACTTTAATCTTTGGTTACGACCGGTCGAAATATGATCAAGGAAAATTTTGAATCTTATTCTACATTTTTTACGCCTACTGTTCTCACGAATTTGCATATCTTTTGTCCAGAATAATTTTTACCGGATCGAAACATTACAATGAATTACACAAACAAAATGTATCAGACATTGTATCAAACTTCTCTTATTGTATCAGAGTTCTTTGGTTGCGACTGGATAGAGAAAAATGGATATTTTATTCATTGTGCTCAATTCGTTATGATTGTTCAAAGTTTGGCATAAATATGTTGAAACATTTTACTAGAGTGGTTATGCGTAATGAACCTCTCCTCGAGTATTACTATGGTTTCTGTCTACTTAGAGCGAAATGAAATTTCTATTCCGGTTTTTCTATTCATTGCAATTCACGCCGAAGAACGAGCATAATCTCCAATTTAGACGGGAAGGGGGGAAATAGTTGTGAATTTCGATAAATACGCGTTTACTCTGCAGATCCCAAAATCTTGCGAACGAATGCAATTGTTCAGCCCTTAGGCAA
Source organism: Fasciolopsis buskii (assembly GCA_008360955.1). Taxonomy (NCBI): domain Eukaryota; kingdom Metazoa; phylum Platyhelminthes; class Trematoda; order Plagiorchiida; family Fasciolidae; genus Fasciolopsis; species Fasciolopsis buskii. The sequence continues at coordinate 24,804 of LUCM01000143.1, forward strand.
TGGCGCATTGCCCAATATCATTATGTTCTGGTATATAAATACTGCGGCAGAACTGCACAACTTATGAGCACATCAAAGGAGGCACGTTTCATCCGATCAAATAAGAATGCTTTAGTTTTCATCTTTTCAATAACGCATTCAATCAGTTTTCCTAACTCGTCTTCGGAGACGCTTGTCAACTTGTTAATAGCAGACTTTAAGCTGAAAGACCGGCGCCGGAAACGGATCCTCCAGATATCGAAATCATTAAATTTTATTGATCGAGAGAACTTGTGATGAGCATTTAAAGATTTGCTTAAAATATGTGAATTTAGTCTACTCTGTTATCCATCGATCGTACTACATGCCGAACAAATTCTTCTACCCGGTTGCTCATACGCCTAGAGAATGAATCCATACAATTTGTTGCATCGAGAAATTTAACGAAAACAAGAAAATTCGTGCTGAACCCCTGAGTTTATTTCTTTGTTATCCGTATTTCGTATTGCTCACCTGTTGTCTTTTCCAGTATTTCGAGGATTCATTTTGTTTTTTGTTCTAAAATTTTAAACAACCTGTTTCAGCATATACGTAAATAAAGATAGGAATGAGTTCGCAATTGGATTTATAGGATTGTAAATACTCTGCCCAGGCGATACCACTCGGTGATGATACCATAGCATCCACAACAAATAGGTTTGCCCTTAACTGGTGTGGATTTCGGCTGTTGACCCAGTTGATACCAGGCAAGACATGGATTTGAATTTCTTGGCTTTTCAATCGACGCGGTCGTTGCTTTTCACATTAACACGAGAAAATGGGAACTTGATCCCGGTGGCCTCTTTAATAAAGGATGACATGTCCAAACAAACTGACACAACCCAGTCAAATCGTTATTAGTTTGATTGACAGTTTAAGGCCAGTAGTGTCAGTTGAGCTGGACAACGAAACTAACTTCTGGTACAGTCGAAGATAACTTTCCGCCTCCTCAAGCTTCAAACCGAAAACGCAAAATTTACTCCAGAATGTTGAATTCTCCCAAAGAATAAAGCAAACTAATAAATCAGTCGAAAAAACTGTGGATCATTTTGTATCTTGCCTTGGGAGTTATTCGAAAATTTGATTAGTCTTTGACGTGACTGATAAGATGTGGCTTTTTCACCGTGGTCACAGAAACCACCGACCAGTTTTTTTCATAATTATCTTTTCAATTTTGGATCTTTAAATATTAGTAGGAGATCGTGCATTGTTTTCATACAGAGAATCACGGTTGTTGGAGAGACACCGAGTTCAGAGATTAGCCAATAGTGCAAGACAGACCTTAGGCGGATTCGGATTTTGCTGACCTATTGACCACAGCATGACCAACGCGATTGATGCAACAGCCAATTGCTTTGATTCCCACGCTCTTCAGAATCTGTTCTACAGATCGACCGCTTGTCTATCCATATTGATGCATATTCAAAAACGGTCGGGCTTATCATCTGTTGTATACTTTACAGCCTTTTTTGACTCAGATATGCATTAGTCTAAATATTCTTAATGCACTAAGTTAGACCAGACTGCACCGTCCTTGTATTTTCACCTACGTCAAACACAACCTGATTTAGTTAAACATTCATTGCTAAGTTCCATGCAGCATTTTACCACTGTAAGATAACGAAGCCTGGAACGTAATCTCCAGCGGTTTGTCAGTCCAGTTCACAGTACAATACCGCGATCATAACCGACCATTATCACCGAGAAAAATCAAATTATATTTCCAAAACGAGTAAAATATTTTCAGTGGAAGCGGTTTCTATATGCGTAAAAAGTGTCTTAAAATACAGGTAACTTTGTTGGTGCGATTTACTGTGCGCAGTTTTAACTCAGGATCGCGGCAAAAGTTGGCTGACACAAGCTAATCGGTCGAGATTTCATCGCAACAGTTCAACACCACTCAAACTGATGTTTAACTGTGACCATCACTGACCAACCATACACGACTGCGGCACGAAATAAAGCACATCGAGTCCGCTGTTGTAATGTGAAAGATAAGCTATTATTGGATGCCCGATAAAATGGGACAGACGCCTGGTGTCAACCGCACTGAACTGTCAGTAATTCCACTGCAATGAATCAAATACCCTTGTGAACCAACTCAAATCCATCGACTTAAATTTACGAGTACGTTTGTTTTCATACATAAATTTTACATAGAGACAACAAACAAAATGTTGTAACTTAGAGTTTAATACAGGTGGTACCAAACGTAATCTCCGCAATGCATCAGAATTTTCAGAAGATAGCAGAGGTTGTATTATGAAAGGCAATGCCAAATCAAATTGTTTTTAGGCTCAAAAGTGAACATTTAAAGCTACTGCGAACTCGGTGGCAGTTCTCTTATCGGGATTTGCCTGCAGTATACGATAAGTGTGTGGCTTATGTTGTGACTTCTGCAACTCTGTGGTAATGATGAAGACCAGTTTCGTAATCATTTAGTTTTGCTCCAAGTATGATTAGCATCTCAGTCGAACATGAAATCACTCTAATCAGTTTCACTGCTGCACCTGAAAATCCACGATCGGTATGCAATCCATCGGAACCAAAGTAACTGCCAGTGGAATCTGTCAAAGTGATCAGAAGAGCAAATAATTATTGAGATGAACTCTTTCATATTGTTATTAGTGCTTATCACATTTGAATGGTCGAAAGAAGTTTCTCGTACTTTCCAATTTCTTGTCTTCTGTTTGAAAATTAGCCTTGGCTTACCGACGGAAAACGTCTAACCACTCCTTGTGTGATCCTTAAATGGGTATAACGTTCTTAATGATTCGGATGAGATTTTATTGAACTCATTCACCCTGTTTCAGTTTGCTCTTATAACACACCAGGTTTCCTAATTGTTCCTACCAGAAATTATTGCTGCAGTCGTCCAATCAAAATTCCGACAGATTTTCCAAACTAAAAATAAGTGTGATGTAATGTTAGTAGCACAGCGTTGTTGGTAGATGCAATGCGCCAACGTTTCGACTACCGTGAGTAGTCTTTCCCAAGGCAAGTTTTACAATCAAAATAAGTGTCTTTGTCCAATGTGAGCTACTCGCGGCGAATCGCGCAAAGGTCGATAATTGAAACTAGTCCGCGGAATAAGATACGTTTCAGGGTCCTCGAAAAGTTACGTTTCCATGGGCGTCCGTCCAGTTTTCTGCCCCAGCCGGTGTGGAGTGTTTCATGAGTTTTATAAAAAGCTAAAAACTGCATGAGAAAATATTTTGTCACTGGACAAAGCTGGGGTTTGGGACACTGTTTGTTCATCATTTGGGAAACGGCATATGAATATCTAGTGTGTCTAATTTTCTTTCCAAATGTCGTGTTTCAGGTGTATTTGTATTAAGTTTCATCTGATACAATGTATATCCCTAGCAACCAGCACATTCCAATCAATTTGACCAAGCAAAAAATAAATTGAAGGCCTATGGCGAGAAAACTTCTTGCATTTCTACTGAGATTGTGTGGAACATTCCGATTACATGCAAAATGCATCGGGTTTTTGAATAAGCTGTTGAACGGTCGATTGAAATCGGGTAAATCTACCTTAAAAACCTTTAAGCTCCTCGCGACTTTGCTCCTTTTCAGAAGAGACAAGGTTTTGGAAAACTCTTTTCCAGTCGTTAAGATGTGCACAGTTGACACTATATTCTAAACCTACACATCGATATACTGTAATTATCATAATGTATAGCTTATTTAGTCAAATTTGAGGTTAGGTAATGTTTTATGGCTATGCTATCAAGATAAGTCTATCTTTAATCTCAGTCACCTATGCAGCACAGTCCATATTCCTGTCCACATCAATCGTTTTGGGACAAGTTTGTTGTTTACTGCGTTTAGGCTAATTTGGAGCTAAACTGGAGCTGCGTCGACGAAACAAACCAGTAATCTTTCGTTTCTGAGCACTTCTTTGGACTTTAGTTTCTTGGAAAAATACAAAAGGTCACAATTATCCCGGAGAATAGCCAAGGGTCACAGTTATTCAATCTACAACAATGAAACCATCGGCACCATAAAATCTGTATCGATATTAAGAACATAGGTGAGACCACATGCAACCGAACTAGTGCAAATCAATCTAGATATATTATATTCTGGCTGTTTTGAACTACAGGACGACCTACGGAGATATGATAAATTGTTCATCAGTATGACAACCTTTGAGTTATCAAATAATCTCTCGCTATTGTTCGCACTGACCCACTGGGATTTCCCGTGTGGCTGACCGGCCACCCAAAAGAGGTCACAGGTCCGGGTTGAAAACAACTCGCTGTCACCCGACTCCTTACCGCACCTGACCTACTGAGTCCTCACTTTCGAATTTCTAGGCCGTGGTTGCTGGTTCCTTTTCCGTGTAGTTAGGCCTAGCGTCTGTGGGATTTGGCCTTTCTAATAACTTCGTGCTCAGTCTCCTCCTGTGAATGGCCATTCATTTTATTACTGATTCATCTAGCAGTGGATGATTTTACTGACTTTGCGCATGACCACAGAAAGGCAGCATTCAGAAGGTTCGTCATTATTTAAGATCACTTGCAATGCATTCCTCTCACGCTGACTATGGGACACCGAAATGAATCGAACATCAAAGCAGTTAAGCTAACCAGGCTAGCCATTAGCGGTTAGTAAATGATGGTGATTAAAAAATATGATCTCTTATTTCTCACTAGATTTTGAAGTCCACTATCCCTCCTTCACCGACCGACCGACGCCTAATTGACTAAGTGCTATTTTGTGGAACTTGAGGACATCGCAAATAGCCATGAAGATCTGTTCTGATTTATACGGTTCAGCTACGAGGGTTTAATGTGATGTTCACGTGACTCATTGTACGGCCTACGGTCACAACATTGACTGAACTCTGAACTAATCTATTTCATTACACTAGTCACAAGGAGCTAAGTAATAATCCTTACAATGCAATTACGGTTGTTCGCTGTGTGTATGAGTGCGCAACTCTGCTAGTCACAGATTCGAATTTCAACAAAATATGTTGAAATATGGAAGCGCTCAAAAATCCGCAGCTTTTCCGGCTATCCAGATTGCTTCTCGGAAATTTATTGAGCTGTTAATAACTGCGCATGGCATATTCAGGGAAATGTATTTGACCGTTTCTGGGAAGATGATCTTGTTGAAAATCCAAACTCCCGTTTCCTTAATGAGTCCGTCCCACATTTGGACCACGATAGACAAATCACAAAACAGTTTTACTTTCCTTTCGCAGGCAAGTCGCAAAATAGGCAACAGTCTCCATTTCTATTTGCTCTTACCCAGTAGGCAAATTTGCTGAGGCCCCAGCAGAAGCACCTTTAAATTAACTGTTAAATCTTCACTTGGGTGAAATAACCAGAAGAATTTTTCATCCTGAGAAATGTGGAAAATTGGTGACCATTTTTCTAAATTTATTGTCTGACTTTCCGACACAAATGTATCGTATTTTATATTCGTAAAAACTATAAGAATTTCAGTATGCCTTAAAAAACTGGAATTCGCAATCTTCTCGGTTATCTACCCTCAGACCTCTGCTTACTGTCGGCAAAACAATCGTGTGCCTCTTAAGATTGCTTAATCGCGATGGCCCATTTTCTGTTTTGCAGGTTTTGTGTAGATTTATGCTTGTGTTCTCGCGCGTCGCTAGCATTCTGGTATCCATAAACCCTTCACAATCTCAAAAGAATTCAACTCTAGTGGACAGATAATGTCAAATATGTGAAACGGATGGCTTACCGATCTTAGCCGAATGCATAGAGTGGGTCCGATAAAAATTCGATATATTTTTACTCACCGGTCATTTGGGGCTCGACCCGAACACTTTGTGTAAACAATGCCGTGATTTATATCTTTGTTTACCATAAGTGTTCACGTGCTTTTTCCGTAGAATCTAATCATCTGTTCTCCAATTCAGCAATTATATAAAGTGTTGCATATTGTATGTGGAAACTCATCTCACCAACAATGTATGTTTGTCTTCCGTTTTGCTTTTGACATCAGCCACCAGGAAGCAAATCGTCAGACTAATAAATTGTTCTCAAATCACGACTAGTATATATTATCGGTTTTGTTCTCGGTATACCTTTGGGAATAATTGAAATCTGCCAGCAAACACGACCACGGTTACTCACCTTGAAATGCCACCCCTCTAAACACCTTTCAAATAGGGCTGGCCGGTCCGCAATTATCGCCTATCTTTGGATGTCAGTGATAGATTTTAGCAATAAAACAAGTCTCGCGGTTACACGCAAACGTTCAGGAGAAACGGACAACATTAGAACAAGTGGTTGGAGTCGTGCACAAATTCACAGGCGACCGGCGAACCAGACGTGGTCAATAGCAATATTTCGTTCGATGAGTGCTCATTCAAAATTTATTTGATCATTATTTCTAAGCTAGTGAAAATTTCTCTCTTTGTCGACTACTGCTTGATCCACCTAGTAGTTTGCTTGAGTCGGTACAAACATTCGTTTTACCCTTTTTGCCCTTAGTCAGATGCAAAACTACTCGATTGCACGACTACCACCCAACAAACCAGCAACGAGCCGATTTACATGCATTGCGCTTATCATCGCCCCTACTTTCGGCTTTAGGGATATCAGTAAAAGTTGTTGCCGGTTGCTACTTCGTCGTGTTGCCTCTCGGTTTCCGTCCAATACGATCGTCTTTGGTAATTTGCATTATAATAAGTTTGAATATCACATCAATTCGTCCAATACCATCGCTTCTGAACAACTGCATGAAACCAATCAGTGAAAAGTAGAGATCTGGATAGAGTTTATTGATGGAGGAAAGTTAAATGTGGAGCTATAATTGAAAAGCTCGAAAAATGACTTTTTGGCTTGACTTCATTTCTAAAACCGTACAACCTCACTATACATTCGAAGTACAGAAATTCGAAATGTAACGTGAAGCACTGTGTGACGATGCTGTCCACTGAAGTGCTACGAGTTTGTACTGAAGCAAAAACTCATAACGATTAACTTGGGTGTTTTGTAAAACCGTAGAGCATTTCTTCTAATTTTAGGAAGGACACCTCAAGAATAGGGGAGTCATATGGAACAAAATTCAGATTTAGTTATCGTCCAACTGTAACCCAGCCAAATTACGCAGCGGAATAAAGCATGTTGTTATATGGCCTGGAAATGCAAATTTTAATTATATTTTCTCTTTTACCATATGCGTTGAAAACATTTTACCAAGGACGGATAACAGGCACACTTGATGTACTGATCAGTCCAGCCGAAAGAGACTGGCACGCTTGCTATTTGATCTTTTGTCCCCTACGTAAGAATGTTTTCTAGGGAATAAAGTTTATCCATGCAAATCTAATAACCACTCTGTTTCAAAATTGTCTTATTTGTTACTATGCGATATCTCTAAATTCTCCATGGAAGGTGCACTGATTGCTCTTGCATACAGGAATGGAAATCATGATGCACACTACCGAGTAGCTCACGGATATCCACACTTAAACATAACTTCAGTCTTCGTATGAATTTTAATATAGCAGTAACCAATAGATGCTGTTTGATATGCAGCTCAAAAATACGAACACAACGTAAAATACAATCAACTTTATATTTCTTAAATACGGAATAAAAAATTCCGAGATGCGCTCTTGCTTCTCAACACATGCTGAGTCTCAAGTTAGGGGAGAATGACACAGTCACTAAAGTGAATATATGAAAGTGAACTCCGAGAGGTTTAATGGACACGTTATTTTCAGATCTATCCACACGCTATTTCGGTCAACATTGATGTACACCATAATAATTGAGCAACGAAGTATTCAACTGTCTACCTGGGTTGGTTGGTCGAGGTTCCTTTCTAGTTCGCCTCGACTTTTGTGCACCCCTGGGGAAGGAACTTGGCTGGCCAGACACCCCCATTCCAGACAATGCTGAAGACGAATTGCGCGGAAAGTAGCCAGCATCTCGTGTTCCACGCACCAAGCCCAATGGCAGTTGCATAACCAAGTTATCCAACTTCAGTCGACTTAGTGGGTCATTTTTCCTGAACACGATCTCCAAAAACGGTCGAGCAAATGTAAAACTCACGCAAACATATAGTCCTTGCAGCCCAGTAAATATCGCATACAGCTGCCACATAGTGACCAGACAAACATAATTGGAGACGAATGCTGTGATCCATACAATTAGCTGGCTTCCGGCCAACTTGGTAAGCATGCAACAGCGTGCCCCGAAATCCGGACTCGAGCGATTCGGCAAGTGCATGGAATAAGTCGTCATCAAGTCAGGTGTGGAATCAGATTTCATATTAATGATGCACATCAGTGTGATCTGGCCGACAAAGATGAGTCCCAAGGGTAAGTAGAGCAAGAGTTGCATACCAGCTAGACACGTGCCCACGCTACCACAAGTCAGTACACCGTAAGTGGGATTCCAGAGATTTTCTAAACCATAGCTGCGGGATAGCCATAATCCAAAACCAACGGGTAGACTTGGCAAAATCACGGATAACAGTGGTCCCAGCCAGCACCAATTTTCAACCTTCAGGAATGAGCAGCTCCGAAGCGGCGTTTTTCCCGATTCCCGCCTGGTATCACTGTGCAATCCGAAATTGCGTGAACAACTATTTAAGGGAAAACTGTGTATGTTCTTATGTCCCGGTTCGTAGTCAATTTTTGATGGATGGTTGCGAAAATCGAGAGAAATGTTGCATTGGGGAATTTTGCGACACTTATTAGTCTTCCAAATTTCACGTACTGGGGAGCCCATGTGGGGTCGTGAACTAGCTCCGGACAAATGGGACGACAAGAAGTTGCTCACAGACATGCTGTACTGTTCCATTAAGGCAAACAATGTGGATAAATGAACTGAAATAGATAAATAATGTACGCTAGCATCCATCAGTGGGCAGTATAAACTATGGGTTGCTTCACGTCTAGTTTGATTTGTTGGCTGATCTGTGCTTATTTGAAGAAACGTTTCAAGATCACTCGTGAAGTAGGAACTGACAAATAGTAAAAGATTATGCAGTGCGCTGAGTGCAATAGAGAATAGCAGACATGGGCCGTACAATCGGACAAGACCATGGTTGATTGAAAACACGAGTAAAATATGAATGACTAAGGCAGCAGTTCCTACTGCCAGGCTGGTGTGAGCAATGGTGGACTGTGCGTGTACCATTGGACAATTCTGATCCATTTCCGGGTGTATAGCGGTTTCATTTGCCTGATGATTGTGATGTTGACGATGATGATGATGCTGCTGATATAGAATAGATCGCAAATGAGCAAGCTGTTTTCCAATAATCCAAATTGACTTTGAAGAGGAAACATTAGTTGGATGCAACTGATTAATTTGCTCAGCCCATTCGACGGCGAAGGGACCAAGACATCGTTCAATCAAAGTGACAGAGCTACCCGGAAGTGTTACAAATCGTTCAATTTCCGAGGTAGAATTATCCATTGACTGAGGCAGTTGCCATTAGAGATAGATAAATAATCCACGCAAACAATGCAATTCGATCACAAATGAGAGGTACGACGCTTCTTCCAATTTTAAGCAACCCAATGTTAGGAGATGATTGGTTTCCCTAAAATTTTCCGAAATTGTCTTCCTATTGGTTGTTTTCAGAATTGAAAGGGTAACTAATTCTCCCTATTTGGAATGCATTAGGACCAATGAGCGTGAACGGGATTATGGTACGGATGAACTAGCTAGGTGGACGCCTAATTTACACCGAATGTTTACAAGAAGCACAAAAGCGTGTGGTAACCACAAAGTCCGACGTTTCAAAGGGCAACCTCTTCTCTGCTTCCCTAATGATCAAGGGAAGGATGTGGTATTTATCTAACCATAAATAAGAAAGCAGTACGTGACAGTCGTTTGAGACATCACATTTTTCAAATCTCAGGATGAATCAAGCCGTGGTTGTTCTATCCCATATTCAACATTCTTATGCATCTGTCATTGGTTGAATAATGAAATGTCGATAAATACTAATTGTAGTCACTCTGTTCTAAAAGATAATCCAGTTATTTTGAATAGAAAACCTTTATTATAGGTGACGAAGTCTCATACTAGGATTAGTAAGTGCTTTGAGGTCACACCAACGTACTACGCATCTAACGTTGCCTGAACAAAATAAGCTCAAAAGTAAGACCGTTCACTCGTCAGACAGATATCCTGTCACTGAGTTGCTGTGCACACAATTCTGAATCGTGAACTATGGAACTGAATATCTGGCAAGTATAGGTTCGCCATCTGGACTCTGGCCCATGGCCTTAACTTTCGTGGAGCGCAGTAGGCAGGGGCATTTTACACTGTGTGGATCTGATCATCCCCAAGAGACGTTTTCGGGTAGAGATAATTATTTGACTCTCGGTGCAAGTCCTAGACTGTTGGGGCTGACCATCATTTTAAATTTTATCAATGGCCTAAAAATGCTGTTAACAACAGTCACACTTGCAGTTCTCTAGTACTATCTAGTACTAAATGGTACATCAAAGGTTCTCCATTCATTTCACCACCCTTGAATCAAACATCGGAACTTTTGGGACGAGACAATATAAAGTGGGTTCAAGCCAACTGTGATATCACTTCAGGAAATGATGCAAAAAAATGATGCTCCGTCGTCTGGCCAGTTGCACCTTTTGCAGATTTGATGTTGGGTGATTTTGGCGGTATCCCCTAATAGCCCCTTTGGTTTCCACCGGATCGATACATGTATGACTTATTTAAAGTTAGGGTACGCTGGAGAAAAGAGGCTGCGTTTAGTATGCCGGCGTGGTAGAAACACACTATTAAAGTAGGAGTTTGCAAAAACTATGGCTTTTGGAATACTCGGGTCTTCACATTGTCACAAGCGCCTGATTCACGAAGCCAATGGACAAAACTGGATGTACATTTGGGAAGTAATCGGACGAAGAACTCTCTTGTAAGCAACCAGAGAATCGAAATAAACCAGGAAAACTGAGTTCTTTGCACGAGTATAATTAGGTTCTGCTTCCGAAGTACCAAACAGTAGTACTTCGAACTAAATTTAACTTGAAGATCTATGTGAAGTTGGACTTTTGACCTCTGGTCGAACTAGCAATTCCGTTTGATACAAAGAATGTTTGAGACTAATTGGCGAACAGTCACAATCCTGAGCTGATCTCTATTCAGGATGCTTGCTGATTCATGACTATTGAAGTTTACCTTCCGTTTAGCATTACTCATTTGGTTTGGTCATCCCAGTTTTGATTAAGTGAGTTGAACACGTAACAAACAGAACCTAATCAAATCTTCCTAGGGTTCGAATTTCTATTTGTCGAAAAGTTTCAGACTTTTTGATTATGTTGTTCTGAATTGTCTGCGATTGGTTCAGCTTACTTGTATTGGTTGACCTGGATCCAAAAATCGACGAGATGCAATTTCTCGAGTTATTTTTCATCAAAAAATGCGGGTGAAATTTGTAGATCTTTTATGGTTAAGACTAAACATGTCAGCATATTTCAAGTTAATCTAAGCTAACTTTATTACAAGGTACAAGGGAAAATGCATTTCGAGACTGGAAAATGCCGAATGTTCTCAAGAAGAGAACAACGGATTAACACTTGCTCAGATGGATAAGTATGAATTATTTTTGGGAATCCCTGTGAATTAGAATGACTGCCAGACATTTCACCTGCGTCCGACCAAAGGTTGGCTGGATGAATTACAATCCCATACTAGCCAATGACTTCCGTAGAGTAGGACACATTGGTTGTAAGGTGCGCAACAATCTTTCTTTGATCAGAGTTGGACGGCATATGGTGGGGAAGGCATTTCCTTCAACTGAAATAGAATCTGGCACTCATTTTGCACGTTGAACTTATCAACTGCGCAAATGAGCGGCAAGTGAGTAAATAAAATGTATTCCCTGCCCATTGGTTTTATATATGGTCATCGTTAAACAACCCATTCAGGGGTGACGTTGAACTGGGTTTCTTAGTCAGAAAATTTTAAATCAAGTTGCTCTGCGTAGGGGTTGGAAAATAAACCAGCGATTTTCCAGTCATAAGATATCTTTTCACAACATGCTATGTCAGTACAATTCCACTTGCTTAGGAATATTGTTTGCTCCACTTAAATGTTCTACCTAGGGTAATTTGAAGAAAGATCTTGTAAGTACACAATGATCATGTTAGACTGTTATTCAGAAAACGGAAAGAATTTGAGTTCGCTTCCAGAATTGGTTGAATCATTATCGTAAGTTTTTATTGTAGCTGTTAACACTGAATTATGCAACCTCGAAAAACGGCAGAGCCTTGAAAACGTTCAGCCACTGTGCGAACATATTTCATGGACCCTGGCACCGTCAAGTAGATTTATGTTTATCGATTTTATGGGAAGGTATTTTGACTCTAAAACAACTATAGGGATTGAGAAAATTATCGATTTTGGGACGGTAGAGATAAATCACTTCAATGTGATAAAATGGAATGGAATTATCGGTGCTTTGGTTGCTGGGAGAATGCGAAAATCACTACGATAATTTGGGATTATCCCTTCAACGTTTCACTAGGTCAGCTGTCCACTAATTACAATGAGAATAACTTTCGACGATATCGTAAAATGTGCGACTTCCAGTTAGGTAACAGGTAGAAAGATCTATATGCCCGTGTCACATATATGGCAACGAATTCTTCATTGGTTGAAGTCATATCGCCAAGTGCAACTTGGTATTCCTAACTATCTTCCACATTTACAGTTATTCGAACCCTAGATCTGATCACAGGCTGTCAGTCAACTTCCACAGGGATAAACATAATTTGATTGATTTCAGCGGTAAACTTTCTTTTGCTCATGGAATGCATCATTTTGAGTGGTGACAAAGTGCTTGCATTGTGAACCCCAAGTTTATTGCACATGAACTTTGTAAATCAGTAGCCCCACCAACACACGAATCTGCCAGACGCTGTACGTGAGATAAACTGTTCACATGTGAAATGATTAAAATCGTAAATGCTTTTTGTTGCTCTTTTTCATTGATGAGTGTGCTTTTTAAATTTTAATGTACGCGGAGAAATTCTTGGTTTTTTAACTGACCGATTAGCTGCATATTGTTTTAATTAAACCAAACCTCGGCGAATAAGAGATACATCTACGAATTACAAATTTTGACGGATGCTAAAACACACCCACTCCACAAGTTTTTCGAGTCATTTTGCTGAAAATTTGCAACGGACCTAAAGGAGTAGTTAGCTGTATTGATGGCGAAAGGTTTTCTGGGACAGAAATGTAGGCAAACATCAAACACATGTATGCGCAAGCAAATGAACCGATCTCCATTACTGACAAAAGTTGACTGATGTAACTGAAGAGAAAATGGATCTGCCTTATGCTTTGTTTGGAATCACCCCTTGGCCCTGCTCTAGTGTACACCAGGTTGTTCACCCCAGCAGTCATCCACTGGCAACCGTTTATTTCGGGATTTCGTCCCGGTATCGAACAATGGGGACATGTACTGTTGTTGACTTACAATGAGCTACATGAAACACGTGCACTGTCCTTCCATATCTTACCAAGGCCAATTTGGGCATTTTATCCCCAAACTGTTTCAGTGCGTTAACGAACTGAATATCTCTACTTGAATAGATATACATGGACTTTTGTACTTCTGCTGACCTCACGAATTGTGATCGAAACGTCTGTTCGTGATCAGGTTGTCATTAGGGTGATAGCAATATAAAGAAATCAGTGAAATTCTATCGGATAAACGTTCTTTTTCTTCTGCACCCTTATGCATGGCTTGTGTTCCTGCCTCGCGAAATTTGCTTTCTCTTAAAGTTGCCTCCAAATAATCACCTTGAATGCCGCTTGTCTACCGTGAACACTGGGATAAACAGTGCCGGATATACGGTAGGATCCTGGTCTGAATTTCTTCTCACACTCAGAAGCCGAGATCTGATGGGGAAAAATGGGCTATCTTTGTCAGAACGAGTGGTATTGATGTCACTAGTCGGGCTTGGCAAAATTGAATAGACACTTTCTATGATCCAGCTGATGATGAATATTTAGTATCACACTGAGAGACTGCAGAGACGAGTAACCTAACATGAGAAATGGTTTTGTCAACAAATTTAGTTTGCTGACAGAAGTCGGGTTCGGATAATTTGGCTTGCTGTTTTTAATTATTTGACACGTATAGAATGCACCGAAATCGTTGACAATTGCTGCATTATCTACGCAAGCACCGCATCGCCGTTCATTTTAGAGCCTTCCCTGTGATAAGAAATCAAACTTTCGGGAAAAACTTGCGGCCGGAAAGAAAAATTATGTGGAACGGACTAATTTTCAAGGGATTAGCAGGTATACACTCTTGTTTGTACTGCCGCCCTTTGTATCGGTTGACTGAGGAAAGATAAACTTCTGTTGACCAAACCGTGATACGATTTCCGAGTTCATCTTTGCACAACGCCTTTTTTTCTCGGTTAAGCGTATTCACACTATCAGTAGTTTGTTAGAAACCAGAAATTTTGAACTTCGCAGCCCCTTGTTGGACAGATATTTTCAGCATAACGTTAAAATCACTAAACAAAACCAGACATAGATTGTCTTTTCGATTTCTATTGCAAATATTAGAAAGGGTAGAAAATTATTCATGTTCCAGGCGAAATAATCAAACGGCCTGTATGTGCAACTCACCGTTTGTGTTTCTTTGAGCTTGCGAGAAATCGTCGCCGGAGAATAATCTCCGATACCTAGAACGAGGCGTCCACCCATGATCGAGGGCAATAGCCTTGAGCCTATGTGGGCTTAGCCTCGATCGATCGTCAGACGAAACAATAAATGATAAAGCACTTAGTATCTATCATGTTATGCACGATCACAGACCGTCTTTAGCATAGCAAGTGCGCTTGATTTTCAAGATGGCGGTTCAACCTAACCTCAAATTTCATTTGGTTCCTAAAGAAAGTTTCTTGGTTGCTCGCTTTAATGCTGCCAAAATGTCATAATGCTTTGATTCACATTTTTCGGGACGACCGTGTAGTCGCCATATACAGAAATCAAATGAAAACTGACTTTAACCATCGCAACCGGAAATCCTCCAGTGACAAAAGCAATTTTACGCAACCGGCGTGTCGTCTAACAACCACAAGTTTGATCAAACGGACAAGATTCTACGAACGCTTACAGCTTTTAGCATCACGATATTTTCGGTGATTATTGCCGAGAACGATTTCCGTTCAGCACTTTAAAGAGCGCATAGAATAATGTGCTACGAATTCGGCGACAAATAAATTCTTAAATTTAGAAGTAACGTGAACGTTGTGTGCCGGAACCTTTTAGCATCAGCGGACATGACATTGCCAGTACAAAAGATAAATTGCTGTTGAACTAACCGTCGGTTCAACAACCACCACAGAGACAGAATGAATCCCAGGGTTACCGAAATTTATCGATTTCTTTCTTTCTACTTGCCATCCACTGACTGGACCGAATAGTTTCGAATTACCCTAATTAATCGGTGGTATGCCTTAATGACCGTACAAGAAAAAAAACTTTAGGAATGCACACCCGAGCACAAGCATTCCAACGCCCTTTTAAATTGCAATTACGACAAATCAAATTACATGAACGTTAGTCTTTCCTAAATTAGCCGATAAATATTAGTATCAATTCCAGCATAATACCTACCGAAAATCTTGTAGTGCATATGTGCACAATATCTGGAGACTACCTTTATTACAAAGACAATTTTACCCTGCCCGTAGTGCCTTGCATTTGGATCTATTGAAAAGCTTCCTTTTTATTAGAGTCAAAGGAAACAATTTGTATGGGTGCATGAAAGTAGCCTAGCATTCATGTGGAAGATTCTGCTATAAATATCCCTCTTTGCATCTGTTCACATATCACCAATTTGTTCGCATGCATCATCAAAATAACAGGTCGCCAAATTAACAAGATAAGTGGCAAC
Organism: Fasciolopsis buskii; assembly: GCA_008360955.1. Classification (NCBI taxonomy): domain Eukaryota; kingdom Metazoa; phylum Platyhelminthes; class Trematoda; order Plagiorchiida; family Fasciolidae; genus Fasciolopsis; species Fasciolopsis buskii. The sequence goes on from LUCM01000143.1 coordinate 40,716, forward strand.
AATCCGTTATATGCTTTGTTGACTTATTAGTCCATCCTGCTTAGGCGCTAGAAGACTGAGGCATATAGATACTTCAAGTTTACTTTGGCGCAGTTGTGCAAGAATTATTAGTAATATCCTACTGTAGGGCTGTGAGATAGGATTTTCACTGAGTTTTCAATAGCCTGTGCATTTGGATGAGATTAATTTCTGACATTCACAGCGCGTATTTCGTCAAGTCCACTCGTTGATATCCAAGTCACTGGTGGTCCTTTTTACCTTTAAAAGCTGGCCTTGGGCAAAAGTAGAACGTTAAGTTCAACGAGGTTCTTGTTAATCGAATTATCAATCCATTCAAAGCAGTCCAAATACACTAATTGTCTCCAGCTCTGAAATAGGGGACTCCCTCGAATGGTTAGCATTTTGTTCCTGGGAATCATACGAATAAGTGACGTCAGTAGCTTTAATTAAAATCCTACTCTGTTGACTTACTGCCAAAATATATATGCGCAGGAATGTAGTACAAATCGTTACCGCTTATATGCAGACGAGTTCAGAACGAACGGGAGGAATTTTACAGTCGGAAAGCGTTAGCTTTAAACAGACAGAAAATCAATGCTGATAGAAATTGAAAAGTTTAATTGAAAAAAGTAATATCGTATGTTGTTTTGGCAAAATCTAACGACATCCAGATTGCTTGCATGCACTCACGAAAGCATACCCATTCGTGCACCCACGGAATACCACGAACCCTATCGGCAGAGCCAGTTGCTTCATCGATTGGCGCAGCCATTTCTCTTTACTGGAAATTACAAGACCCCAGGAGTGGGATTATCATTTACCACATAAATGCTTCACGCTACTAGCTGCGAACGATTTTGCGCGACCTGATTGGCAAATGCCGCTCGTTCAATCTGATTGGTTCTCAGTTCCAAACTTCAGAGCGTTCACGAAGATGGTGTTGCGCCTGAGGTCAGACGCAAGCGGTCTATGAAAAATTAGCTTATACAAATTTCTCTTTCGCTTCCATAAAACGTCAGATAATGGTTTCAGTGAACCTCAAAAGATTTCATATTGGGCTAAATTTTGGTTTGCCTTGCACAATGTTTATCATAATTAGGTACAGTTAGCCTATAAGTTGGTGATAGATAAACTTCGTTACGACATCATTTTTGCCATTATGATGCAACCGTTGAATTTTTGGATATTTTACCGAAAAATTCAAATGAAAATAATTTGATGAATTAGCGATGTTCGCTGCCGGGTGCATGGCCACAGTGTCGTCATCATCTTCGTTGATCAAGTGGATTGGACGTCTGTCACCAGAAATATCAGATGTTCGGATCCCAGATATGCTGATCAATACAGCAGTAGATGTCAATTCGCTGTCATCCGGCTCGTTACTCCAAGGTTCACAGTTTCGTTTTCCGGTCCGCCTTCTTCTTGTAGTGGGACACTTACCGTCGTCTGCAATCACGCTCCAAGTGTGTAAAAATAGCTAACCTCATTTCTTGGAATAATCCGCTGTTAATGTAAACATCGTGACCTAAACCGAACCCGAATAAGCTGTGACATGAATACCGTAACACACGTTTGACTTTCTAATGGGTTCTCAAACCACTGCCTCCTAGTAGTCAGCCAGCAATTGCTGATGCATTGGTGCAAATGAACGTATGTATAATTTACTGCCAAAAGCATTTCAATTGAATTGAAGCTAACTATTAATTTTGATGAACTTATAATGGACTGAAGATGTAAGTGACTTCTAATATTCTTCAAGACAAAAGTTGTGATTCCTAGGGCTTCTGAACGGAACTTATCCAGCGTGCTAAACTATCGAGTTTGTTGTTTTCACAGAATGGCTTGTAAATACACGTATACTTGCACGTACATATACATAGAGCGTTAGTAAAACGGTATTATGTTATGTTACGTTTCTGTCAGACGAATATAAAGAAGATGGACTTCAAACTTGATGATCAGCCGACGCATTACCTTGGCAAAATTAGTATTCGTTGTGTTAATGCAAGAGACCTCACGGCCTGCAATTCCGCTCGCATGGGCTGTTCTTTGACAAGTGTCTGACAGGAAAATTTTTCCGTGCTATATTGGATATAAACCACATCGTCTATTCACATTACTCATTATTCATGAAATCGGACTGCAACCAAATAGAAACAAGGTTTTATTTATGGAACTATGTTAATCATAATGATCTGTTATCTCACACGGTCTTGAGGAGGACCGCATGAAAACGTTGGCCGGAACTTTCGCACCTGAAATAGTGTGGTTCATTTGTCCTGTCCGATTAAATACCCCAACGTAACCTCAGGAACACTGGCTGGGACTTGTAATGAATAAATATGCTCATGTTTGCACGGAAGTATTTAGCCATGTGTCTCAGTTTAAAACCTATTAGACAGCGGTTCTTGAACCGTTGGGAAAGTAACGGGAATTCACCACATTGGCAACGATTAGGTGGATAATGTCGTGGCATGTAGAGCTGAAAATCTTTGATTCACGCGAGTGTAAAGTGTAAAACTACACCACTCAGCAAAGTCTATTTATCCCTAAAATGCTCCATTAAAATTACGCCTTCTTGTCTCTCAGAAATTAGGAAGGTAACTGAACAATCTAATATCTCTCCGGATTTACGAATGAGAAAACAAAAGGTGAACAAAAATTTTCAGTTCATCTTTTTTGATGCACGGATTATTTAATGATCATATTTTTGATATTGCACAAAGAGGACCAAGTTTGAATAACACCACCCTTTACGTTGGACTATGGTTTGTTGTCAAAGTGACTACTGTTTGACCACGCATGTCCATGGGCACTGAATGAATCATATCAACTGCTTTGTCGTCATCCTGATCTTGTTGTTATACACGAGATCAGACAGCGTGACACTGACTTGTGACTTGCCCAACGTACGTGTCCTGTTCCGAACATCTAGCAGAGAACAACTAAGTTCATTCACAATAAAGTGTATTGACTAATTTGCATCACATCGCTTTCTCACTCTAGGACCAAGTGGTAAAACCAAATGGGTAAACTGAGACTGTTCTTTTCCCAGGTTACTGGGCCATTTTTCCTTCCGTAATTGGTGGATCTAAATTAGGTTTGGCCCAACGTAAGCATACGTTTCGTGAAGTCGATCAATCTCTTGCTCAGATGACCTACTGAACGGACAAATAGTACCGACGTGTCACTGTTTTCTCAGCAAACAAAACAGCCCCATGCCACCTTGATAGATTTGTTGACTGTTTCATTGCAAAATAGCTAAGCGGTTGCGTTGGCAAGAATCGATTAGTAAAAAAGCAATCAATTATTCAAACAAAAAGATGCATCTGTCTTCAACTAACAGGTGATCTCTTCCCAGTTATGATTTCTGAAAACTTTATTAATTAATTTAGATATTCCGAGGTCAAGAAGTTTGTAAGTTTATTTCAGTCGTAAATTCATCATGTTTATGCTTGTAACGCTTGCACAAGTAGGGCAGAGTATATCCGGTTCTATTGAACTCAATAAGGACCAGCTATATTGGTTAGCCTCTAAATCGTGGACTAAAAACAGGAAAGGCAACTTCCGAAGTATTCAGACCAAAGTACTACTGCTGGTTATTGGTTTCCGTTCTTCAATATTTTCCGCTGCTCTCCAATTAGTTTTGCGATGCAGGTGGAAAATGAGTAGCTTCTTGAATGATCAGATATTACGAGGCAAAAATGGTCGTTAACCCCTGCACCTTGATTAATATTACATCAATGAAACACGCGATCTAAGATCACACGTCAACTGATGTTTGTTGGCAAGAGGCTCTTCTGACCCAACTTAAAACATTAGTAAAAACTCGTCCAACTATGATGAAAAGTAGTAGTATTGTGTGTACCTGGTAAGGGGACGGTTGCTAGTCTCAATCAATCCTTTCAACATCAGTTCCTTAACGCCTACTGTGATTTGAATTCGAAAGACAACTCAGCCTAAAAAATATCACTTTTATGGTTTCAATATGGCTAAACGTTATATGAACACAGCTTCAGAGAAACGTGTTTTTCAACGGTTACTTGCTTCTAATTCCAATTAATATTATAAAGCACATCCATGGATTATGTGTATCAGATAAATGTCTTCAACAAGTGCGAACGGTTTAGACCGACTATTTTGTCCAGTCACCTGAGAATTTTGCACTTATTAGGCTTTGACCCCAGTCAGCCGAATAGGACGAGTGGGCATGAAACGAACCTAAGTGGGGATCTATAAGACAAAACTAACTTGACGTTCAATCGATCCGTAAGCTGCAACTCTAGTCATAAATAGCTTACTCCAGAAATTTGGTTCAACCACGTGCACCTTGAAAAGTCCTGAAATACTAAGGATAAAAGAAGATATTTGCTGACTGAGAGACTAATAGCTTCAGGATAGCCTGGCAGATGATTACAAACTTTAATAAACAACCGGAGATGTTTCATTTGTCCAGTGCTGCATTGTGACCAGTTATCCCCAAACCAATCAGTTCGAAATAATTCCGTATTTTTCTTCTTGCCAAGCTGGTATCCAATGTTTTTCAAAGGTGATGAGATAGGTCTGTTCGATCAAACTCTTGTCATTTTCGATTGCGCTGCCAGGTGCCCTCATGACTGTGAAAAGTGTGACAACTGTTTCTTAGTTCATACAAATTGGAACTGCTTAGCGGTTTGTCACTCGTGTCAGCATATACACGTGCATTTAGGTAACAAGCATATCTCAGCTGAAAACCACTCTCTCAGTTTAGAGGTGAAAAGAGAGTGCAGCACGCGGTTTTGATGGTCCCTGATTGTGTAAATGCCTCTTGCAAAACATTTCAACGCGAGCTATGAGATTCAGAATAATAACTGAAGCCTAAGTTTAAAAAGTATCCTGAATAGGTTACCACGGCACAATGAAATAAGATAACGAATTCCCGTTGGCCTGTGTGCAGGTAGGAGGAGGGCAGATCAGTTCCAAAATGGCTAAAATTGATATATATATTTATATGTATATGGATGTAGAGCAACCGCATCTTACAATGCATTCGTCCGCAGCCGCGATAGCGGTCAAATAAAAGCTTATGCGAATGTAAAATCAATACGCGCTGAACATGTTCGTTACTTTTAAGATCACCGCGATTATTTTATATAGCACAGTATAAAATTTGGGAACTTTTCGAATCTCGATGCTGAATGTGATACGTGGTGAAAAGCATTCACAATCACTAAGGTATTGGACTCGTTTCTTCTGGTATGGTTCACAATTATCATCAGTCTGCACCAGATAACTGAGAAAACCAAAACCGAATAGTCATTACAAAAAAAAAACATTTGAAACCGGGCCAGTAGTTCTATAAAATTTTGCAGAAGAAATTCCTTGCAAATTCGTCAAAAACGCGATCGTTCCAACCGAGTTGCCTTTCATTCTTGTGAATCTATTTGTTAGTGTGTTTATTTTTCTGGATTTGCTTCTGTCAGAATACTTTGTGCAGCAAATCGCGCGAAACTGTCATGCGAAAAAAAATTCTTTGTGATAAGAAGAATTATTTTGGCCCCAGGGTAATCCTGCGTGTGCGCGAAGCTCGTGCTTGTCCGCTCAGATTTCCTGGATCAGCGAAAGGAAATGGAAGCCTAGATGAAAGTCATCCGTACCGAGCATGTTTCTCCTTCCCAAACACTAACACATTTTTGTGCACGCTGAAATGTTTACACCGTGTTTTACAAAAAGATAGGAGCGAGCTACACGTACCTGAGAACTGGGTGCTTTTGAATAAATAATGTTACTGACTGTTGATTCGGCAGGTTTACAAGACTGTCAACGTTTCACTGGGATTTTACAGAAGAATCGTAGCCGCAACTTGCAATTTGTGAGGCAAACTGTGGTGAAACCTAAGAATTTGTACTATATAAGAATATAATAAATATCAAGTTGGAAACATGTTTCATTTCTATCCTCTTGTCTGGGAAAACGTATGTCAAATCTTGTTCTAAATTCGTAACAACTATAACAGCAATCATTAACATCGTTATCATCACTATCATTAGGTTGACTTGATATACAAGTTTTACTTTGTGAAATTCTTCATGCGACTTAAAACAGAACTTAATTGTTGTCACATTTGTAAGTCTGTTTGGTCGTTGATATTCACGGCTTTCTTATTTCCATCGCTACCATTTAAAACGGCAGCAGATAGAGTAGATTATTAGTCACTGCTTTAAATCGCCTTTTTGCTATAAATAGCTGAGGGGACTGAAGGTCAAAATCTAAAAGGCAGATCGATTTCTTGAGTTCGTTGCTGAGTGCCCGTGCATAGTCACCTCAAAATGCATAAGATAAAACTCAGATAAACGAATAAATTCTACTTTGCGATGAATTGAGAGAAAAGAAGCGAGCGAACACTTGCTCGGGAGCGGGTATTAAATTGATCGATTAAAAATGTCCAAGAATGTCCTAGAGACATTGGGGATTAACACCTGATGAACATGCAAAGGTTTTCTTGAGACCCATGAAGCCATAGCAACTAGAATTTCGAAGCAGAACTGTATAAGCAATGTGTTCGTGTACAGCATTTGTTGTCTTGACCAGGACAAGCAACACGATGCTCCCTCATACACGTTTATTTAGTACAAGTGACTCCTGCGCGTATTTTTCCAAGCTATCCAGTGCTACGCATGTGAATTCCTGAACCGATACACTAGAAAGAACCCTCTTCCCGTTCAGAGTGTGTCATAATCTAGACTGAAGATAGTTTGTTTCTTTTGTTCAATAAGCAACAAGTAAAATATACTTATAAAGACAATTTGCATGCATCAAAAGACTGTCGAACGGGAAATGAACTAACCACGGGAGGATTCGAAAGTGCGACATGACCGCTACCAGTCGGTAACGATCTGCTTGCAAGATGAAGGTCTTTTTTCACCTTCATCGTGCTGTTACTAAGTTAAACCAGTAACTTGTCAGTTGTCGAGTCTATTAATTTTTTGTACTAATGCAGGATTTCATTTACAATGCACCGAGTCAGGATACAGATAGGAATAGGGGAAGAAATTTCATTTTGTGATTGGTTCTGTGTCCACCATTGCACACAGTATAAGGGCTGATAACAAATGACTTTTGTGAGACATTAGGTCACCGCGTAGGGCACCCGTTCATGCACAAATGCAAACAGAATAGACAGCCAGGAATATATCGCACGTCGCCATGGAAACATAAAGGGTATCGGAAATTCCCTGGTTTTCTGTTTGAGTTAATTTGATTGCTAGTATTTGTGAAATCAAGATTCGTAAACGCTTTTTTTCGGGAACAACGCTAAGTTCATAGACACACAGATGTACTTATTTGTTCGCAATTCATCAAAATTAGAAAAATTCCAAAATTTTCCAGGAACTTTCGAAATCAGGAATGTGTAACATAGCTTCCCATCCGTCAGGAATCGTTATCGGTGATCTACGGTAAATTGGATAAGACAATTGCTTAATATCTCCCTCATTTTTAAAGATTCAGTGATTATCGATTTTGTGCAGTGAACTTTGCGCATGTTCTCACCAGTCAGTACCCACAGATTTTAAGGGTGATAGTTTGAGAGCACGGAACACGGTTATTTTTCATCTGATCGTCATTCTACCTAGCCACATACGTCAAACTAATTTTCTTATCTACGAAAACTAGCAAATGGGCTAAGTGAAATGTTTGCTTGTATTATTCCCTTGTGGATACTGATCGCCTGATTGAGTGTTTAGTTTGACCTCGGAGAAGCTATTCCGAATTGACGAGTAAACATCTTTGTAGATGTGCATAAATGATGCTGGGATGTGACCAGCAAGAAACGTAAGTAAACTGATAAAATGTTGGGCTGCAAAGTTGGATTCTTGATAATGCAGTTACGCAAACATGGTCATATACGCGATTCGTCAAAGAAAGAAATATTCAGTTCAAATCTGCTAAGGCGTGGCAGAGTTTTGACAGTGTATCCAACGAAAAAGATGGAAACTGGGTTAGATGCTTATTACATTTTGAAAGTGCAGCAAAGTCCAAAGGGTTCTGAAAATAAATCCGACACAAAATACTGGTACAAAGTTATAAAAAATGCCCAAAACCAGAAATGGAGAGTGGCCGCCGTGAGATAAGCGATTTGGTTTGTTGACTTTAAGTTTTCTTTAAAATCTTTCAAAAGAACTCTTCCCTGCAAAGAAGTGAACTGCTGCACGAACAAACTGAAGATCTAGAATGTATGCTGGAAGCAATATTAGTATGAAAATCCACCAATTTTCGATGTGTTACCCGTTTAAGCACACCCATAATTCAGTCAGGTATCCGTTGGTTACCTGCATCACTTTATTCTGCTGGTTATGTTTTTATGCGTTACCTGAAATATCTCTGTCTCTAATAGATTGGCTTTACAATCAAGCAGCGCGGTTTATCACGAAGTCAATCATCAGGTGATATCAGCTAGCTGACCATTAGGAAACCATGCTTTTTGGGAATCATCAGCAGTGCACATCCACCTTGCCCGAACCGGGACATTAAGCTTATGGCGATCTGTAGCCCAGGCGTATGCTAAATACCCAGGATGTCTAGACTCATCCAAATAGCTTACGAACTTTGAAATCAATCGGCAGTCTCGAATGAGTTACAAGATCTTCAAGCCGTCTTTTTGCCTCGTAGGTTAAATTTTGTGGTCCGAACATCATATTAGGATCCACTAAACCAACATTCTAATTCGGTTTGGGCAGCCCTATAATACCAGAAACCCTGATGAACCCATCAGCACAATGAACAACCGACGAAGTGGGGGTGGGTGATGATGAAGCCACCATGTGTGGTGAGCTCTACAAAATGTTTTATTTATTCCCTCTCACTTGCTTATTGGTTTTAACTATCATTAAATTTCTGAAGGTCTGCACACAGACCGATTCAACATACATTAAATATATATACCTTGATTTACGTGGCCACATTCAAGCTGATCACTAATTCCTTTTAGGTTGCTCAAAATTGTTCTAGACCGAGTAGGTTCTATGGAACAACCTGCTAATCAGAAGTTGCGTTGGCCTTGGAAGTAATACTCCGCCGACGTTTTGATCCACTAGTCAGCTCGCTTTTTACCCAGGCCTACAAAATTGTCTTTTGGATAAACGAATATCCCCAATATGCATGCTGACTGGTGCATTATTTTCTAGATTCACCCCTTAAAATGTTTTCGTTTTTTACTTGGGGAGTGGTTCCATCTACGGAGTTGTTGAGAACTGTAAACATACTCTATGGATTCAAGTGTGATCACTAAGTGTGAAATGAACATTTAGCCGACTAATACTTATTTGAATGGCCACCATCGTTCCTTTTATCCAACGGGACCATTTACGGCCCAGCACGCCTTGCCTGCAGTTAGATAGTAGTAGCACAAGACAGTTGGATGCATTTGGTGAAGATTGTACGAGATAAGCGAGTTGAATTGTGAAACTACTGCAACTTAAACCAGATTTAGATGAAAAAGGTTGATTTTCTCCCTTCTGCTGTAAAGGCTTACTAGTTATGAAATCGTCAACTCGCACTTACTAATTGTAAATTACGGGCATTTCCAGAATGAAATAGAGATGGTCTTTTTAGCTCAGAGGTTATCTCACACGTAGGTCTGATACTGCTTTTCGACAGCTTGTTACCGTACGAAATAATCAACTACTGACTCTATATCATGTGGCACTGAAACTCCGCAAACAGCAAAGTGGTTACCCGAATAATTCACAGTTAGTAGGCCTGAATAAACGCCTCTAATCCGGTGGTTTGTATGTTCGCTGTTTACGTTTCGTGAAGAACAAAACGGCTGTACAACATTCCATTTGGGCTTTATAGTTTAGTTTAGATTTCATTCTGAATAGGGGAAGGCGTTGTATGCAAAATGAGCTGGCTTTTCAGGTCTAAATTTTATACTTTAATTTCATACACACCATTGATCGGCTAGTGAGCTGAAGACTTCGACTAGTGCGCGCGAGCTATGGTACTTTTGGTCTTCGTGTCAACCCGGAATCAGAAACCAAACCTAACAAAATATTTTACAAATGTCAATTTCTGTTTCATCTTCCCTGCCAAAAAGCTTCTTAAGTTTATTGATCTAGTATGTTTCTGACTAACTGCCTAACGGTTTTCTTTCTTTTGCCTGAAAATGGTTACCAGTTTCGCAGTAGGTCTTTTATAACTTCATTTAGAATCAGTATCAACAAGAAAATGAAATATCCCGAAGGCATAATTCATTACTTACAGACAACATCAAACTTACTATAATAACGTAGGCCCTTGGTTGTCTCATTACTTCCAGAAATCATTAACAATTTACGGCCTTTGCATTCTAGCTGCGACGGGCGATTTTGATTGGAACATCACAGCCGATAGGATAACCGGGTTGGTGTTGATGTTCTTAACAAATTGTAGACTCCTGCACTTCAAACAGTAGACTTTCACATAATGGGCGAATTCTTTGCACAGCACGAGAATTTTAAATCATGGAGGCTGATGAATGACAGTTAAAAGTTTCAAAGATATCAGAAGGCAATCAAAGGGGCTTATCTGACAACGGCTAAGTGAAATTTAGTGGCAATAGGTGTAGAAAGAGTCTAGTCCCCTTTTGGGCTCTCTTGGGTTAATTGCGTTACCAGTAATTTGCATTTGCCAAAATCATGTGAATACTTTTCCGTTAAAACCACGTTACTTTATCTCCAAACGTTTGTGCAAAAACAATCAAAGTCATCTCACTTACGTAGCTTTGATGAAAAACCCGCTGGTAAAAAACTACTGGATTTTTTGCGTTTACTGTTCCCATACGAAGCATGGCACGTTTGTTTACAAACTATTTGCCTCCTGGATCAGAACCGAACGGAAATTACAGTGCAAACTGTTATTGCACCTTGCTAAAAACAAAACCGCAATCCAACCAGATGGACGCAAAGATGGTGTCGGAATGCTCCCACCCCAGGCACGGCAGTTCCAAAGCAGGGGATAACAAAAGGGTCACATGTGTATACTAAAAAACTATGAATGGTAATGTTTCCACATCTAATTCTTGCAGAAAATGTGTTCAATCAAGAAAGACTGAATGACCGACTGGTTTGCTTCCACTCTTTCAGGGTGGTCATATTGTTCCCATTTGCAAATGGTCACACAAATCAATCACCTATCTCTGCAACGTAATTTGTTTGTTAAACCTCGGATTACCTAAGGCAATGAAGTCATTTTGGAATACCATACGTACACTCAGGCAGGTTCTAATTCATATAAAAGAAGCGAAGCGTTAAAACTGAATTCGCTAACAGTACGCTTCACCTGATTGATCTTTTATACACTCCAGAACCAATTTTTAACTGAAAGCAGTGGGTCAAATGTCCTGTGGTTAGAACTTTACTCGGATCTGAATGACCTAGAAAAAACTAGTGCTTATGTGACACAGATTTTGAGCATGATCACGCGCACAAAGTATGATCATTAATCACGACCAAATTAGAATGAGAGGCGATACGTTCGGCTTGATGTCCGTGTTACCTGATTATTGCCCGGTGGTTGTACGTGAGGAAAAACTACAAGGTCTAGGACAGGAAATTGTCCGTGAAAAGAAACGAAAAAATCATCAAAATTTTTGTGTCAAATGGAGAACTCATGAAATATTATGACACATAAAAAAGTAAATTATCCACATTAGCTAGTAAGCAAGAAAGAAATAACCGCATCGAACCTAAGTTGTTGCAGAACACGAAAATTCGGATTTACTGGTCAGTGTTCAGCCAGAATACGTTCAAATAACGAAATACTTTTTTTCACCCTGTTAGGTTCATTGTGTGAATAGTCCTTAGTATTAGCTCTATCTGAATCCATCCTACTAGTTAATGTATGGCATCGTGCAAAGCGTTCATTAATACGAAACGAGCTTTCGATGTGCTGGTCGTCAGAAAACTGGTTTCGCTGACTTTCCAGGGTAAAACTGCATTTTTACTTGCAAGTAAAAAACTGAACTGCCGTACATTCATCTTCTGCGATCATATAGACGTTTTTTAGCTGCTGCGTTTACAAAGTGTCCCCTATGCACACCAAATGACGAGGGACTGCACGAAGTTGGAGTAGCCACATCCAACTATGAAAATTGAGAAACTACGCATAAGGTAATGAATAGTCAAGGGTTATAAATATTCGCCTGGTCAAACATCAGCACAAATATGAAGATATTGAACTGACCAGTCCAATGGATAGCTGAGTAAGGAAACAGCATGGAAAGTTGATTTAAAAGCCACAGGCAAAATTATTCAGTAGAATAATTGATCAGCGAGCGCTAATCAAAGCGGCTTGATTTTAATTAAGAAACGAACGTTTACGTCCACTCAGTTTGGCCTTTCCTTTTACAACTAGCGGGAATATAAGATAAAAGCAACTGTCGATTGCTGAGACGATAACAGAAGGGACATGTCATCTTTTTTCGTTTTAAAACAACTCAGGCAACTGTGATGTTTTCGAAACAATTCCTTGTCCAGACAAAAGAAACCCAGTTTTGATTACCAAAAACCAATTTGAGGCAAAGCAGTGCAACTGTGACAGTGATAACCATAACTCGGTCGCCTCTTCCAAAATTATGGTTACGTGGAACTGTCTTTTAAGGAGAACTCTCTATCTTGGGGAGGAGTTATGTGTATCAGGACCAAATGATGTAAAGAGTGCATCGACAAATCGATGCGCCATGTATTAGTTTTTAATTATGAATGATATAATGTTAATAACACAGCGTTGTTGGTAGATGTAATGCGCCAACGTTTCGACTACCGTGGGTAGTATTTCTCGAGGCAAGTTTTAAAAGGACGAGTCATATGTAATTGTGATCTAATAAACCCTGGATAAGACGTCTATCAAAAAGGTCAATCGATGTGAGAAAATCAGCTGTGAACGCCGAAAATTCGACTAGATTGAGATGGTCTTTGTGCTTGGTTGTGTCGACTTCAGACCGGCTCATCAAGGTCAGGGCATACAGTCTGAACACAGGCTGGTGGACAAACTCATCTAGCACCGATTCGAGATTCATTCTACACGTGAGGCATATATTTGGCATGTTGTATATGCTATCGCAATTTCTTATTGTACCCTTCATGAACTATGGAAATCGTCCGCTATTAATCGGAATGTAGACGCGGATGTACTTGTAATGACAGGTAATAATCAGCTAATCGCCTACCCACGCGCACTCCATACTGGAGAACACACTGGCACTCATAAATGTGAACCACCTACTAGGAACCAATTAACCGGGTCTGTTCATTTGATCGCGCACGCTCAAAAGTGAATCGACTTCTACAAGGTAGAATCCAGCAGCACTGACAGTACCGCCCATTATTGTGTGCTTATCCATTGCGATTACCATTTTACGCTGATGTACTGAAGTTAGTTGTAAAATAAGTTCACACTTATTATCGCTCTGCAGAATAATGCAGTCCATCACTGGTGATTGGTTTTAGGACCTATGCTCTCGTTTGTGAGGTCGGCACCAGAACTGTATAACAGATCTCTGTGCAGTCACCGGCCTCGGGGGATTCACCTCTTCTTTACTAATTTCTTACCATTACCCAAGTGCTTTTTGTGCATCGGGCGGAACACTGCTAATTAAATCACTCATATTAAAATTACTTATATGGAGTGCAATCAGTCTCATTTTTAAGTGCTCACCGAATCCTCGGTTCATTCTGCTTTCAGAATAGCTGACTCCTTTGAAGAACTAGAATTACTTTTGCACGACCTCAGTTTACCCAACTTTACTTTTGAAGACTTGACGAATGTTTCTGACGCCGGAACGATTCCACTTGCACCAATACAATGTATACATTTTCACGGCATGTTCTAAACAAATAGTGACCAACCACATCAGATGGTGTCGAGACATTTCAACTAAGGATTACAGATCACGTGGTTTCTGTTCAGCGGCTGATCTAAACCCTGCGATTGCCGAAGAACTCTCAATTAAGGCAGACCTGGACCTGCATTTTGCCTCTTAAAGAACATGGTTCATAAAATGTAACCAATATTGTTTTGTGTCCCATTTCTTCGGTGACATAATCTTAAGTTGGAAATTTCCTTAAAAACTGAATTTTTTTCCATTCTGCCATGTTAAGCAAAGAAATCAAATAAGTCAAGAAAAGTGAAAAGATTTACGCCTACACATCACAACAGCTTGCCTAGACCTACCTAGTTAACAGACGCTATTGGCAGCGATAATTTGATGACGAAAGTTTGGCATGCGCAACAACCAAGTAACTACATTCAACAAAAGGAAAAAACACGGGGAATCGATTCAAGTCAGTAAAAGATGCATTAACATCGAAGCTTTGTGACAACGATAAATTCTTTCCATATTGCCGACTTCATAAAACACAATGAATGAATGTACCTGCGCAGAAAATCAGATTCCAATTTTACTGATAAGCAATCGATAGACATGGAAGTTTAATTCCACTGCTTTTCAGTTCAGGATACTTTCGTGATAATTCACAAAATCAAGATTTGAGGTCGATGGATGATAACATTCAAAATTCATCGGCTCCCGGGAAATCGATAAAATTAGTCGAGAAATTTCGGCAGCAATCGAGACCCATTAAAGGATGATTTTTCACCCCGATCAGTTGCACTCTGGTTTCATCCTCGTTTCAAGAAAGGGCTTTGCGAAATCCGCAGAGGAGTTATAGGTGTGGTTTTCCGGCCTTTTCATCCAGCAAAATCAGTTTTCTGACTCGCGGGATAAGTTGCCTTCGGAAAGAAGCATAAATGTGGCAGTTTTCGCATGTTTTTCTGTACGAATATTAAATACTGTTTCTTTTTTGTCAAATTTTATTTAGAGAAACACCCGAGGGACCATTTACATAGAAAGAAATGTTTCAAGTGAATTGTTCCATTGTCATTTCTCTTAACGCCTAAGCCGCATTCATTAGCTCGTCTTCCCACGGTAGCTTCCCAGCCCAATTTCTACCAACAGTGATTTCGTTTTTTCTTCTCGGATTTCGTTTCAGCATTTCATCTTACATATTTTCGGCACCCTCCTTGCACGCAGACAGCTAGTCATCCTAACCAGGTTTCTATTAAAACGCATCCTTCCATTTTTGGGCATTCATTTTTCCCTGGGCTTGGGTAGTCATGAAGCACACTCTTACTTTCTGTTTTCCCACCCTCTTCGAAGACAGAGTTAAAACACTGGTTCACACGCGGCTGTCCTCTTACTTCCTCCTTTCACGTCTTCGATCTTGAGGTTTATCTCCGGACATTGTGTTCCACTTCACCTGTACCAATCGACGCTTCGGGTTTTCGTAAGTTTTGCTGAGATATGGAAGGATATTAATTTTTCAAGGTTGTGATTCACTTTTGTCTAGCTCTTTGAACAACTCTCACCGGACCGTAAAATTGCATTTACCCATTTCTTTTTACTCGTTTGAATAATGAAACGGTAGAGTATGTTGCTTTGGCAAACTGAGAATTGCCTATTAGAAAGGTTTACCAGCGGCTTACTATTCGAATCCGCGATCAGCAGCTTAAGACATTCTAAGGGTAACTTCATGAATTTTGCTGTCAAAGATGACAACAAATTTTTGCCTTATTTCCGTATTCAAAGGAAAATGAACCACTGTGAGTTCAAAACAGGACACTAAAGATTGTCACCGACAAAAGTTCAAATCGCTATCTGTTATGTTGATCGATTATTTCCGCGCAACATCTCCAAAAACAATAATCACGATTTTCATGTATTTTCCCAGACAGTAGTAAATATCGAAAAAGTACAAGAATTAAAATTAAACAACGATGGATCGAACACGATCAGCGGTGACGACCTACTAGAAAAATATCACAGAATTTTACATGGCCTGCACAGTTACCCGCGACTATTGCGTGAGATCGATGGTACTGAATTTGTCCGAAAGTCATCCGGAATGCACCTTTTAGGCGCAGACCTCAGGTCTTTCGGTCCACCCGTGTGCACAACCGACCAGATGACCTGAGTTTTGTGCCTGAATGGGGTGTCCCGGAAGACAGGTAGTCAGAAGCAATATTACCGCTGATGGCTATCATTTGACGTTGGAAATTAGAGTGCGAATAGTGATAGGGTAATCTGATTAGGGTAAGCTATGTTCTCTTTTTGTGACACCCACCTCCCCAAAACGGAACAAATGCTCATAGCAACCGGTTGCGAGAAACATGCAATTCAAACTCACGCAATAGAATTAAACTCTATCTGTCAGCCCGTCTAGCGAAAACCAGAGTCTGTAAATTGTACCTAAAATAAGAGTTACAATTACGAGGATGAAGTTTACAAGTTATTCAACCGACCATGAGCCACAAAGTTACTGTCTATCCAAGATTTTGGCCATCGCATATCCGGTAAAAAAACAAACTCTAATTCTGGTGAACAAGTAAAAAGACTATTCCGGTAGTCTGTGACAGAGAGCTGCCAACCGTTATCCGGATGATCGAATTGCGAATATATGAGTTGAACCCCCAAGTTAATTCTTGCATATTTGGATTAGTATTAGGATTGCATTTTCCTACAAATTTCGTTAATAATAAATTGAAAAAGTTGTTGATGAAGAAACACATTTCATCCCGATATATGTCGTTCGACGTCCCAATTTTTCGCACGGAATAACTTTGTGATTCATTGTGCTCTGGATATATTATTGCAGGGAAACCTATATTGATCACAAGTCAGGCTGCTAATTTTAGTGACATTCTGCTGACCACGTTTATTATCCGTTTTATCAGGAGCATAATTTGCAAAGATTAATCCTTTGTGACTTTGCTGTCGGAATCGAGTAATCTATTTTTCATATTTCCCAAGATTTTTCGTCGGTTACTAACGTGATTATTTCGTCGCCTTTGCCCCGCACTGCGTGGTAGCAACGCACCCCCCACAATTGGATCACGTGTTCCCCTAATAATCAAGTAATCTATTTCGTGTGCACTTATACCTCATTCTCACCTGAACGGTGCTGTCAGAACGGTAAAACCTAGTGAACTCAAAACTATCGCTTCCGCTGATGTAGATACATTGAACATTCAACACCCGGATATACTGTGCGGAACTGTGAGGCAGAAAAGTTCATTACAAGGAGGGAGGGAGAGAATTTACAAACTCCCGTCCTGGGGTGAGAATAATTTCAAAGCATGAATCTTAGCGTCACTCCGGGCCATTCGATGAGCACAATATTCAATCCACTCTCATTCCGTTTTTTTCAACAACTCTGGCGGTTTACTGTACAGTTTACAGTCTGACTGTTTCAACCCTATTTAGGCGCAATTACCCGGTACAATTTTGTTCCTCATCCAGTTAATTCAACCGATGTTATCTCCACAGATTCAAATCTTTCTTGCTGACTTGTTAACTGCAACAGCGAAGAAGTTGTGAATTCTAGGTCTAATGAAATCGGATGAGTCGAGATTCAAACACTTCCAAATAATAGAGATTTTACTCATTACGACCATTGCTGTTTTGGTACTGAAGAACGTAGAGTGGCATAAACGTCCACTATAAACTGGTGGATAAGCGGTAACAACATTTTTGTTTTCACAGGTACTTCAAAGACCTGAACTGACAATCTTGCCTCCACAAACAATAGATTTCATCCACCTCCACGAAAATCTGTATTTGATTGCAATGAACCAAAATATTTTTACATATTTTTCATTCAACGATTTGCGGCATATCTCAAAATTAAGATTGAGGCTCGTCCCATCATATATATATATTATTCACCTATTTAGTAGCCTCGTGAACTTCAATGTACACAAAAAATTAGAAAGATGAATTTGGTCATCATTCAAGTTGATGGTTTTCAGCAGGTCTCGATCGTTTAGCTTGGTGTTCAGATCACAAACTTCTAGGTGAACTCATCACGAGATTACTTACTGATCATGAAACGTTTTTTGATCTAAGCGTCAAGTTCAGCAGTCAAGACTTTTTGCAAAGATTCCAGTTGTGGTTCCTGTTTGCTGCCGATTTGTTGTCAACAATTATCTTACAATGTTTACCCTAGTTTTCGTGATGGTAATCAAGAACTTTAATTTTCCAACACCGCGTATTTTCTGCCACTCTTGTACCTGTGTACACAGTGGTCGCGTGATAGCGTGATTATATACCACAATATGACGTGATTTAAATCACAAAAGTTCAAATTGTTCCTTCGTCATCCGTACTAAACGTGCACGACACTCCAGCTGAGAATCTAAAACAGGATTAGGACAGTGAAGCAAGAACTCCAAGCAAAAGATCTGGTCTAACGGTTATGCTGGTCCCACTGGAGGAAAGTCAGCCCGTTTGAAACCAAATCTAAAATCGCAACATCACATAGAAAAACCTGTACACGTAACTAAATTTCAGGTAATAACAAGCAAATGCCGCTCATGTGGACATTTAAATTTCGCGTACCGAAAAGTCTATTATGCAGTTGGTAGACCATAATCAGAAGTCTAGGTGGAATGACCAATGATGGATGTGCCGAACGTAATGTTATTCAAAACAATCAGTTGGTTTGTGATCAGTTACGATCTGATGTAGATGATGGCAATAAACCGCAGGTAACAGTATTAAAGAAATGATATTTCGAGCATTCCTAAAGACAGGATCTCTGGAAATAGTAGTCAAAACAACAGGCAAAGTTCCGCATGTCCAAGCACCTCAGTGACTGTTTGACGAATTTCCAGTTTTCTTTATTTCCATGAAATAATTCACCATGTGATATCATCGCTCAACTCACCAAAAAGAAACCATGGGAGCACTGTACAGCGCTGATGATTGCTAACAAGAATGAAACGGCTGTAGAGTGAATGCTTTCATAGTTTCTTTATGGTCAGTTGGGCGGTGATATCACACGATGAATTATTTCATGAAAACATTCAATCTCCTAAAATTAACTTGTACCAAGTAATCAAGCTCTGTAGGTCATATCCAAAGCCTTCGTCGTACTTAGGCTATCTGCAGAGAAGTCATCTATCAGTAGGGGTCGATCGCTGTAAGCTAGCGGACAGTAAACGTGCAAATCAGTTCCCGATAGGTGCAACATCATGTGGTGAAGTTCAACAAATTGTTCAGACCCTGCCCGGTAACGTAATGGCTAAGACTTTCGACTGAAAANTCAGGTAATAACAAGCAAATGCCGCTCATGTGGACATTTAAATTTCGCGTACCGAAAAGTCTATTATGCAGTTGGTAGACCATAATCAGAAGTCTAGGTGGAATGACCAATGATGGATGTGCCGAACGTAATGTTATTCAAAACAATCAGTTGGTTTGTGATCAGTTACGATCTGATGTAGATGATGGCAATAAACCGCAGGTAACAGTATTAAAGAAATGATATTTCGAGCATTCCTAAAGACAGGATCTCTGGAAATAGTAGTCAAAACAACAGGCAAAGTTCCGCATGTCCAAGCACCTCAGTGACTGTTTGACGAATTTCCAGTTTTCTTTATTTCCATGAAATAATTCACCATGTGATATCATCGCTCAACTCACCAAAAAGAAACCATGGGAGCACTGTACAGCGCTGATGATTGCTAACAAGAATGAAACGGCTGTAGAGTGAATGCTTTCATAGTTTCTTTATGGTCAGTTGGGCGGTGATATCACACGATGAATTATTTCATGAAAACATTCAATCTCCTAAAATTAACTTGTACCAAGTAATCAAGCTCTGTAGGTCATATCCAAAGCCTTCGTCGTACTTAGGCTATCTGCAGAGAAGTCATCTATCAGTAGGGGTCGATCGCTGTGAGCTAGCGGACAGTAACCGTGCAAATCGGTGACGGATAGGTACAACATCATGTGGTGAAGTTCAACAAACCGTTCAGAGCCTGCCCGGTAACGTAATGGCTAAGGCGTTCGACTCAGAATCGTTCGTCTTTGTTCGGGTTCGTGTCCCAGTTCAGGCGCGGTGGATATGCACTGTTGATGATTCCTAACAAGGATGAAACAGCTGTACAGCGCTTCCATGGTTTCTTTATGGTGAGTTGAGCGATGATATCACATGGTAAATAATTTCATGAAAACATTCAATCTCCTACTACTAAAATTTATTTTCCTTATTTGTTAATTTACACTAGAATACGAAATTTTCGCCTCTCAACATTGACTCAAAATCCGGCCCATTTAATGTACAGCGAACAGAACAAAATTCATCACTTTTCTAAAAGCCCATTGTTGTTTCTTTTACCAGTGTCCAGAAAGCTATCACTAAGTAATTAGAATGATCTTTAGTGGATTACAGTAGCTCTGATTTTTGGACGAGAACCGGATGTAAAGCCAAGCAGACTGCTAGCTTCAATGTCTGAATCGCCAAAATCAAACTGAGCATCACCAAAAATGTGGTCTTAGCCGGACCGCCGATTTTGTTGTCAACCCCGAGGGTTCCATATCTGTTGGACTGTTGTTGTATATTTGTAGACGACTGAATGGTGGAACCCAAATTGTGGTTTGGCACAGTCATTTTCAACAAAGCGCGGTCTTTTAAATTCGGTTTGCTTCGGATAATTTCTGGATACGTGTTTTTGGACAACAGCGCATACATGGACGATAAGAATTCGTCATTCAATCCCGTGTGATTTTCGCCACATTATCTAATAGGACTTTTGTGAGACGGCCACCAAACTTCCCCTCTGTGCATGATTCATAAATTGTTTCTGATTTTATCCTTCCAAAATATTTAACTTTTTATTACTGAAGAACTCACACGTGAAGCGATAGCTCATGGTGGCTCTGATAAGTGATTGTGCAGAAGCTTTCAGTTCGCAACTTGTTTTATTGCCTGAAGGGAGAAATAGTTAGAGAGAATAAAACTGCACAACGAGGTTACCTGTTCCTAAGAATCTATCCGCATGTGAAGAGAACGGTTGCAAAAACCGAAGTGATCATGATTTGAGTGGGTATTACTTACCTTATGGAACACTAATGAGATATATCTAGTGGTTCACGAAGCAATTTACTCTCTGTGCCAAATATATGTATATATTACTGATAGCATTTCAGGGCATGGTCCGCTGTCCGCAAAACAGATTCATGATACTCATGGTCACGGGTTTCGAATCTTCCCAAGTAATCCTCAGACCACGGGGAATTTCGAGCGCTTATATGTGCCGGCTCAGAAACCGTCTGAGTGGAGTTGTAAAAAAGGACGAACACGGATGACGATCAGTCAGGTGTTTCGTTGCCTTCTGTGCACTTTAACAATGCGCTCTAGATAAAAATTGTTAGAAGGTAATAAACCTGTGGTCGTTAAGAAACATTTTTACCTTACTCGTTTAACAGCGTTGAAATCTCACAAGAAATGGATGCTGATCGCCAATGGGGAAGATGAGATTTCAGTTTTTTGTTATTATTCATACAGTTTCAAGCACCTGTTACCATTTAAAAAATCATCGTGCAATCGCTTACCGAGCGTGGGTTCCGAAACTATGGCTATTGATAGCCAGTCGAATCTCGCTATTTGGTTCGGACTTAGGGACACCGTTTTGTGCAGAAAGATTGCTTGATATTATCGGATTAGATTTTCCAAGGTCAGAGACCGATATATTCGTCAGTTCTTTTGTAAAGCGGTTTTTCCATGCAATCTATGGACCGCTAAATTGTAAATTATCACTCACAGGATTCGGACAACTGGTGGATTTTCTGTCCATCTGCCAGGGTTTGTGATGAAGGTATCTTAATACAGCGTTGAAACTCATCCCCTGGGAAAAAGGCAATTAAGCGTCTTACCCATTTGACCACAGCAGTATACAGCTGGATTCGAGCAATTGTATGCAAATAACTGCTGATTCCTAACAAGGAATACGTTGAGTGAGCTCATCGTTTCTTTTCTTCACTAGGCCAGCAACATTTTCTAATCATCTAATTTGAAGTGTATGTAGTTTTAACCCGTGCAATACTAGGTAATGAGATTGGGATATGCACGGGACAAGCTGCCTCGCAATGAAATATTTTGCAGATTACCAAGGTAAACAACAAAGCAGTGATCAGAATTTATTATACATAACTTCTCTCGATCCCCATGATTTGCAGGAAGTGTACAGTAGAAAAAATCGAAGACAGCTACTGGAAGTCCCTCCTGATGGTGCTGACGAGCAGTAACTTTTCAACGGACAATTCGAATGAAATCCCGATCAGCCCGGTGGTTTTCGTTCCAAGTTTCAGCTCCAAGCTGACACAATATTGTTCGCTTAATGCAAGGACTTTTTGCTGCATCCGTCTCAATTTGGGTGGGAAAAGCAATGGCGCCCAACGATCTTCCAAGGCCAATGATGTTTTACACCGAGGATGCCATAGCCCATCGAGTTCATCTGTCCTGATGCCGGACTAAATTATCAGCTTAACGATGAACTGATAAAGAGTATTTTGCGAATTTTTCTTCTTTAAACATAGTATAAGAAAGTTCATTGCAAGGGAGCAAAAGTACCCCGTAACACGAGCAATGTCATATTCTTTATGCTATGCACCATCGAGACCTGCGCGTTAGACACTGTATCCACGTACAACTCCGTGCAAGGTCAACAGCCAGCCAGTCGATAAGCGAATGAATTTTATTGGCATAATTGATGTGGAATAGTACAGAGCGAATTCGGATTGTTCGTATACCGGACTTTATAACGAAGACAGTGGCATATTCGATGCATACTACTGTGTTAACATACTTAAACTTTAACAAACCAACATCCGTCTCAGACTGCCAATACGGTCAGCGCAAAACACTCAATAAGATAATGAAAGCCTAAATAATCACTTCCAGGCTGAACGTGGTTTTCCAGAATGCCGTGATAACCCTTTGCGCAATCAAACGCTGGGCGCCTTGTCGTAATTATATTTTTACCATTTACAAGTGATATTATGATCGTCTTCTGACGGCCCTTCATTTTGAATCCAGAAATTCAAAAGATTCCTGTGCTGAGATATTTCATCGACTCTGGAACAATGTTAACCAATAATTTCACATAAAATACACAGTGGAATTTTTCAACACTGTGTAACCAACCCCAGTGCTCGAAGAAACAACCGCAAATGTGTGAGAATAGAATTCTGTTTCAGTACCTCGAAAGTCATCTTCAAAAGAATAACCAACGCCCTAACCTGTCGTTCGTCATTTTGAGGACTCCCACCAATTGCGAACTTGCTTGTTTTCATGACTGCGTCGGACCGTTTTGTCCAGTGCATCCGGGTGTTAGATGTTTGAGAAATTAAAGCGTCAACAGATAACATTTTTAACCAAAGCTTTCACAACATGTCAGGTGATTCATTGGAGCACGAAATGTTCGGAGTAGACCCCAAGTTGTCATCACGTTCGAGAATGCTTTGAACATGTTTTTATTCCCCAGGAATGCTCCACTTTTTCAGAAAACGAAATCATGTACCCGTAAGGGACACTTTTCAGTACCGTTGTCAGTCGAAATTTCCATCCGCCGTTGCACTAGCGGTAATTAGACCTTCATGCACCTCGTATTGGTTACCGATGATAATCTCTTTTAGAATACGTTTTCAACCAAACTGCTAGTTATTCTTAAATACAACTGCTGTAATAAAAAGGTCGAAAACTATGCAACACCTTCGTTCTGATTTCCATAAGTCTTCAAGGCTCATCACGAAAACCACACATGCAAGCAAATGAAAGTCACTATTTTAACAGTTAGATGATAACTACGTGGCGACGTTCCATCTAGCTGATAAGAAGAAATTGACTGAACGTGTTTCAACATCCCTCATGTGCAACGCAGTTCAAATGGATAAATTTTGCGTCTGCATCTAGCCCATTTAGAAATGCTGTGATGCGAGCAGTTTTATTTAGTCTCTGCAGTAACGGTTCAGTGGAATGTAAAACCGACGTGGTGCCTGCGATCTGTATTGCCACTGAAAAGCAAGAACAAGCATTTACACTCCTTGTTAGTGTCTGATTATTGTCGTCTAATGAGTAGAAAACTTGGCTTAGTATACTAATGAATGGTATCATATATTCTGTTCATGCATACATTTAAAATCCCAGAAATTTGTATTCATAATGGGATGAGCTATGACCTCAATAATTGATTAAACCAGCCAGAGTTCTCGAGGAGAAGTGACTCGGACGACTTCGTATGCATTCATTCATCTAGGTCAGTAAAGCATGCGACTCAAAGCAGCTAGTTATCGGGATTTGATTTAGCCAGAACCCAAATGTTTTTCTTTGTGACAGTAAGCAATCACAAAGGAGCAGTATATAGAGCAACCAAAGCATTACTACCAACATTAGGTGGATTCAGAATATTGCCTTTTCCAAAACCAAGGTGCAGATGAACTTATTTTCAATGAGGGGTCTGTTACTCAACTAAATACTAAAACACGCTATCCAAAAGCTTGGACCTTTGTATCCAGAGCTGTGCGACGTTCCTCTCAGGAGTTCATTTCACCTAGAACAGCGACTGTAATATACTATTTCACCTATCCTTCATATGGCAGCAAACAAACGGTCAACACTGCGACATTAGAAAACTCTCAAAGTCAATCAATTTCCCCACTTGACAGCCCTTTGCTTTCCGCGACCGCCTTCCTGAAAACGTTGGGAATTGGTGTTGCATTAAAAAGGAATAAAACGGCAAAACAGGATCCAAAATTCATAAAAATGTCTTTTTCTTTGGATCCAACAGTGACGTAAACCATGTATAATGAAACTTCTAAATAGATGCACGCTAGATGTTTCTAAAGAATAAATTATCTTTGGGTGTCAAAAACCGAAATCCAATTTAGCAATAACCAATCGATCGTGATTTTCGTGACAACCGTGTTGTTTGGATAAGACGAGATATGAGTTTCTCGTAAGTCAGTGACGACCAGACTAATGTGGACATGAGGGATATCAGTGTTTTGTGTGTCTCCAGTCGACTGCCGTGTTTCCCAATTAGATATCTACCACCTGGCTTGCATTCATCCCCCATTTTACCTACCAGACATGGATTCCTCTAAGACTGTTTCCGGCTTACTTTCCTTTGTTCCTCTTGTCTGAAGCACTTATCTAAAATATTGCACAGGTGAGGTCAGAAGGAGCTGGAAAGGCTAGAAAATTCATTCAGAGGATGCTTTGTGCTCCTGATCGTTTGCACATTGGTGATTTTTTGTACCCAGTGGTCCCGTGTTTTATCCACTGGACATGCAGTCAACGAAATTTACGTAGCCCATCACAAAATGTTTCATTAGACTTCTCATCTTCATGCAGAATCCAGTTTTATGTATCTTGCGGACACGAAGTCCGTTTACACAATAAATCCGTGACCAGATGGTTAAATCAGTTCAACTGCAATCTTTATCTTGTGTCTGAATAAAACTCTACGGAAAATTTAGTTGTATTGTGTTAAGTTAGATAAAATCATCAATATGACAATTTTTTCAAATGAGCAGCATTATGGCCAAATTTAAGGTCACAGATGGTGTGAAGTTTAAAAATGAAGCTCAACGAAAATCATCTTCATTCACAAATGACTGGATCCTCGAGAACTTGGATTCGCAAGATCCAGGCTTTTAACCAAGACGTCA
Organism: Fasciolopsis buskii; assembly: GCA_008360955.1. Classification (NCBI taxonomy): domain Eukaryota; kingdom Metazoa; phylum Platyhelminthes; class Trematoda; order Plagiorchiida; family Fasciolidae; genus Fasciolopsis; species Fasciolopsis buskii. The sequence goes on from LUCM01000143.1 coordinate 66,244, forward strand.
CAACGAACCCAACCTGGATCGACGTAACCCTGGACAATAAAATAAGATGTCTCGGCTTGCCAGTGTTTAATAGTATCCATCAAAGTTGAACACCGGGAAGCATGAAAACGTGCCCCGCCGATTCTCAACCTACCTCTGACTGCACGATTGGACTGAAAGGCCTGCGATTACTACATTACTTTAGCTATCTTCAGCAGTCAAGATTAGAATAAACAAATGTTAGCAATACTGTTGTTGCTGACCAATAGCATTTGGTATTCATATTATCAATTTCTCAACTGGAACGCGCTTTTCTTCTAGTTGCAAATGCATGGGTGAACTATGTAGTCACATTTCTAGCTGAACTCATTTGTAAAACACCACTCTGACATTATATCTTGTGGTCGACTTAGTTCCTGGTTTATTTTGCGCTGTGATTTCACAAAAGTTTCCCCATATTCTCAAATACTAATGTTCTCGATGCAAAGGAAATTTGCAAAACTTGCCCGTCAAACCATCCATGAGCCGCAGGTGGGCAACACGAATAACCCTTGCGAAAGATGTTAACGGTAAGGCAATCATCTGTTTTATTTGTCGTACAACAAAAAACCTCTTCCCTTTAAGGGATGCAATAAAACCTGCGCGTCACCTGTCATTGTGTTTTGTAGTTCTCGCTGACTGACTTAATACCCTTAATAAGCTGAAATTTCGATGTGCATTACTGTTTTTATTGTAGAGGTACCGTATGTGGACTAGAAAACACCATTTTCCTTCGCAAGTATTTCCGTTCACCAGGTCCATGAGTCCTATTCGTCTACAAACTACACTTCAAGTGAGTCAAATAGGATTTGGGTGCAAAACCAGCATTGGAATGTGGACCTAAGGGGATATTCCAACAAGAAAGCGCCGGACACGTACACCTGGTTAGCAGGAGCAACTGAGGAACAGATCATGTGCGTGCTGGGGAAATTATGTCCACATACGACGAAACTAGCAGTAAAAACTAAAACTATTGGACCAGGTGTCCCAGCCCTATAGGCTGCAGTTGAGTAACCGATGAAAACTGCGCACCAAATCATCATTGTGGTCCTTAATTCCATTCTTGCACGATCCCATGAGTTCCAGTTAGTTTCCAGAATGGAAAACGCTGTTTTATCTCAGAAACGCTACCATTAGGTGGGCTCTTAAGACGATGAAATGTTAATACGGTGGACTGCAGTAGTTCAGAACTAAAACAACATTGAAGCAAACTTGAATAAACATTAACTGTTTCTGTTGGTTATTAGGCTGATTTCCGTCATTACATTTCAGGCTGTTCTTTTCGTATATTATGTTTAATTTGATGCTCCAGTTCAACTGTGAACGGAATCCCAGAACATCTAGGGGCAGATATCTGGCTAACGTCGCTAGAGTTATGTAGGATGCTAACTTTTGATAGAGGCCTCCGGGATATTACCGTTCGGGCGCATTCTGATTAGACAGTTTGGATGTTGATTAGTTCCACTTCTTCGAATAAATCTTTCACATCAGATGCAATAAGCCAAGTAAACAAGCCTGACAAGTCAACCGAATCCTCCTATCTCCCTCTAGCAGCAGTCATGCTAAGGCATAACTAAAATTTTCATTTGAATGGAACAACGCAGTGCAACATGTCATCCAAGAATTGTTACATCTGCATCATGGTAAATGAATATTTTTAATTGCCCTATTTATCATGCAAAGAATAGGCTTTTTTAGATCCCAGATGCGATCTTTAATAGGGCACCGGTTGACCAAATGAACGGCAACTTCCATGATTTAACTCATTAAACCGGTTCACTTGCACACCACGTGGAATGTTCATATTTGTACTATTTTAAGGCGAATGCGAATCCTGAAAGAGGAAATTTGCAAGTTTCCATAAACCATGGTACTTCAGCCAACGGTTAATGAGCTTTTACGAAGCTACAGTATGCCAAGTGCCAATGAGAAGCCCCTTTCATTTCTGTCAGGCTACAACCTTTATGCGCCAAACCTAGGTAAGTTCGTTAGACTTACACTGTGAAAACATCGAATTCGAGTTTCGTTCATTTTAGTAGGAGATTTAATGATTTCATTGTTGGAGTAATACTGTCTGGGACCCGGAATTAAAAGTTTGTTTTCAACTTCTCACCTTCACTTCCTTTCCTCTTCAAATTTACCATTTATTCATCAAACCACCGATAGGCTGATTCTCATAACATTGTTATAGTGAGTTATCCCTAAAAATTTCCGACTTCCTTTTTCCTAGCTTTTCCCGACATCTTGATCTGTGGTCGGAATGCAACTGCTGTTTAGTCGCTACTACAAAATCGAAGTAAGAATTTTGTGCAACACGCCTTGGTGTCCATCATTTTTCAAAACGGAAACAGAAAAGTATAACAGTGACCAGCTTCAACTGACCCTGATTATTTCAAAGTGAACAGAGTCTCCTGTCCAATTTGGAAACTGAGGAAATCCGTCAAGTCTAATCTGCAATGTTTACGGGACATATCATTATTTATAGAGCGTCATACCCTAGACAGAATCTCTGCCTCCCGACTTAGGTGTCCATTAGCCGATTAACGCGATGGACGTCACTGTAGAGAATGTGTTGCTTGGATTTTCACTGCTTCCTGACAAGTAGATTCTAATCACAATCAGATGAGCACGATTACGTCAAATTTGCTGAAAGAACTCTAACTCGACCAACCCAGTAGGAAAAGTTTCCAAAATGACAGAAAACGGATCGGAGGAGGTTGGTTATCAGGTACAGTAAAATATAAAAAATTGGCGAAAATGCTTAACCGATAAATGTGACAACCAACTTGTTTATAATGGAAGGAATAACAGACTGTTTCCAACAAAATAAGTAAGCACAGACGGATTACCTTCACTGAGATGATTGAACACCCGTAAACTTTCAGTTGAGTATGTTGTTCCATTGGAATATGTTGAAGGTGACAAATCAACTGTAATCAAAAGGTAGCCGTTAGTCCAAAGCTAGAAGTTAACCAGATGGGGCCCACGAAATGTGTTAATCTAGGAAAAATATTAATCAATGAATGATTCGGAAACCATCAGGATACGGAAGTGAGCTGGTCTAGAGTTTCCAAGCAATATTCCCAAACTTTCTGCCTAAAAGGGCAGCTGGTTTATCTAACGGTTAGTGGGCGAAAGGAACAAACACCTGTCATCATAAGAATGGTTAGAAGTTCTAACCCCAGATCCGTCGGCCACGTCAGCTTTTAAGATCTTTGCTGCAGATTCCTTCCTCTCCTACCATGCAAGAGCCCTTCTACTAGAATGATACTTGTCGCAGGCAACAAATATCTACTAACTGCCTGATTTGTATGCACAATCCGGGTGCAGTGATGAATTTTCATTTCTAGGTGTTTCTGCTCCGCATTTCCACTAAATTTCTAACCAACTTTGACAATCCAATGGACAGAACTTGGAACCATTTCTGCCACGGTGTAGCGTGACAAGGTTTCCCATAAGATATCCTGATCATTATCAAAGGTTGTCACTCAGAGCATCTCATTTAACAAAATCGTTTTCGACCGTTTCATGACTTTTACGGAGTCGCCAGAAAACGTGGAATATTCAAATTCAAACTCCCGATTTTTCTTCTTTATTTCAAAAGTCGTTTTATTCGATTTTTATGCCAAAATGTTTACGCTAACTCTGCGCTCTCAAGAACTCTCAGTTAACGATTGTTTTCGTCAACGTTTCCCCAAAAGTTGACCTGACGATGTTAGTGCTCATACCATTCTCAGATACTTTGCCGGAGGCATTTGTAACCGAAGAACATCTGTGCGTGACCGGAAGAAAACTGCGGCGAAACGGCCTTGTGTGTTTCCTGTTCTCAGCTAACCACAGATATTTTTTAAGCTGGAAGTTGTACTAGTTTGGTTTTCTGGTTCTCACAGAGTTGTCTGCTATTTGTTTTCTGAAAGAAAAAGCTGTATCACCATAGAATCACGTGCATTTTCAATGGAATTTTCAAAAGCTCGTTTTATTTATATAAACTGGAAATAAAAATAAGCCGTTAGTTAAAATTTGTAATTGCCTCTACTGAACCGAACGACCAAGTGACGGTAGTTATGCTTGCAAATTCTTAGAGTACGACAACGGCAATGATGATGCCTGTATGTGGTATTTCGTAGATTCCTACTTTGTGTAGAGTAAGATCTGATATAACTGGCACACACATGCAACGAGTATTATGTCGCTCCAACTAAACTAATGACCCAGCACACTCAAAAAAGGCGGCTTAGGGAAAAGAGACAAGGAATTATGTTTGAAGTCAATAAAACAACCAATAGACTTCTCCCGTAATAATGGGTCGAAGGTATCTGTTTCTTCATTCATTCCACTGTACTGGGATGCATCTCCTCACGTGGTTGTTGAGCAACGCGTGCGTCACTCCATCCAACTTAATTAAGCCAATCCATCACATCGAACGGAATGTGAATTTAACTCATTGCGCGCTTACCATTTGTCGTATTTGGTAAGCTCTGACCAAGAATTTCTGCTCATAAGGGAGAAATCAAAACGGTTATTAAAATGTCCAAATTTTGTGCTCCTTATGACCGCGTCCCTGATCTGCAACTCCCGTAACACAGTTTGCAAGTCTTCCGTCTAGTGCACAAGTTTACGTACGTTTTGCTTTCAATTACTTTGTCATTTACCTATATCAAGGACGAAACTCGCCATCACACGAAGCATATTTTTGGCTTTTTTACTGAAGCATTAGTGAATAACCATATCCAAGTAGCGAAACCACCTTTCTTCCAATCTAAAATCGGATTGGGGATATACCAGTACGATATCGCACAACTACTACACTATTAAAACAATGTGAGAACGTACTAATCTCGAAGGATACAATCTCATTGGTTGCCAACTTCTCCATGCGTGACGCTGTGAGACATATTTCGAATTTTATGAAAATGGAGGACATCGACTCCGGGATTTTCATGTCAGCATAAAGTAGTGGTTTTTGTGTACAAAACATCCACTCTTCCATTTCCACGGCTTTGCCGTGGTTCGTGGAAAGGTCGCGGCGGAATCGGAATGACGTGAACTTCAAGATCTGTGCACGCGGTAACTGGATGATTTCTTGGTCACATCCGACTCTAGGTCCCGGCCGTTGGGTTGATCTAAATGTTCCTGATGCTAGCACGTCCTAACGTCGAACTGAATACAAGAGGCACCTTATCTTTTCTCTACCGGTGAGTGCAACTGAGGGTCAACGCGAGCGTTGACGGATATGTCCAGCAGTAATACGTGGAATACGGAAAGCATCAGTGGAGTAGATAGCGTGGACTGACGAGGGAATGTTCAACCCTAACGAACCTTTTCCTACAGATTAGTATCCGCATATCATACGGAGTGAGATGGTCATCCTTCGCATTTTTCACAAAGGATCAAAGATATCTGATTGCATCAGACAAGAATGTGATCGTCTACCCATATAGACTTTGGACTTCTTTTTTCCTGATAATCGCTGCGACTTTGAGTGGAGAGGCATTTGCTCAAAGGGACAACGACGCGAGTAAACACTGATGCATTAGAAGCTACGGCCGTAAATAAACTGAAATCACGTTAATTTTGCCTTGGTTGAACCGGAGTTCACTGCGAAACCACGAAGGAACAGTAGCAGCCTCACAATCCGTATAATCCTGATCGTCGATTTTCAAGACGTGTCAAAAACTGAGATCAAATGAAATACAGTCACCTATGGATGAAATTGAAAAACCGATGCGCTGTTTATAAGTTTGTATTGTGAATGATATAATGTCAATAACACAGCTCTGTTGATAGATGTAATAAGCCAACGTTTTGACTAACGTGGGTAGTCTTTCTCTAGGCAAGATCTATAATCAAATTTGATTGTAAAACTGTAAAAACAACAGAAATACAATCATATTTTTGCCCCTTACTTTATCGTGCGTAGCAATAACAACCCCAACGGAAAGCACTTTCAGCGTATTTTTCTGTTCCATAGTAAACCACTATTTGCAATTACCACTGTCATTTCTTCATTTGTCAGCTCATCCTGGAGATCTTATGCATCCCTATGGTATGCAGCGCCATTGCTCAACTGAAATACCGCAGTGGGGTGCAACGAAACATCGGCTTCTGTGAACAATCTAAATTCCAATCGCCACTTCCAGTTTAGGATACACGATGAGATCCGTAATCAAACCAGCAACCTTCCGTCAATATGATTGTAATAACATTTACAATAGTAATGATAGCAGTGACAATGATGTCATTATAATGTACAGTGTCTCGAGGCGGTGGAAAAATGAAAACTAACAAAAACCTGAAACAGAAAATCTCTTTAAAAAGAGTGATTCATTCGATTTTGTATTCTAACCGGCTGCTTGGTACTTGATGAATTGTTCTTGGTCGCACAATCTCTTTAGCGCTTCAAGTTCTGTCGAGCTTTGGCAAACAGCATAAGGCGTGCTCAGTGACTACATGTACAATTAACGTCTCTTTTTGTCGCCAGGAAAATATGGTCCTAGTAACTCGAATTTTTTTCACTTTCTTGTAAAGACGAACATGGATCTTCATCTGTTTCCCGCTTGTCATAAAATGCATATACACAAGAACCCCATTTCTGGGGGAGAGTCGACGTCAATATCAGGATTTCTACCACCCAATGGTCGCAGTGAACGTTCTTTAACAGTTTGATGTTCGCCGGCTATTTTTTTAATTCATCAGGCAAATTAAATGACCGTCGTTCTCGATGACCTGCTGGCAGCTATAATTGTATTTTTGAGTTTAAATTTATGAAATTTTATAAATTTCATCCCGCGATGGGTGACCTCATTCGTTGACCTTCTGGTCGAACTGACGTTCACCCACGCGTGTTTCTCTGTCTAACTCTTTTGCCAGTTTACCCTTATTATTCAGAAGAGAGGTTTTAGAAATGAGTGAGTGATAATTTTGTAAACTAGTTCTCCAGCGATAACCCCGAGTAGCTTGTGTTGGCCATGTATACAGTTCGCAGATGAACGCAGAGTTTATGACTTACGTTCCAATATTCCTTTGTCGGTCATAAAAAGCCCATAAAAGTCTTGGATGTTCCTTAATTTCAATCTTTTATTTTGATCGCATTGTTTTTGTGCAGGATCGAACTATTGGAAAACGCATCCGATCATTCTCATTGGTGACCAGTGTCAATAAAATGAGCCATTGCCTTTAATTTATTCACCAAAAAGAATTGGGCCAATAATGAGAATTAAAAACAAATCTATAATCCAATTACAACAAAGTTATGTCACAAACCCTGAGTGCTTCTAATGCTAGGCAAGCAATTGTAAAGTTCAACCATTGCATAGGAATGCCTTCGTATCTAAAGTGAATGGATGTTCAAGGTTCTATGGCTATAATTTTACTTCTGGCTTGTCCATATCGTTCTATTGAAAACTAACACTGCATGTAAGGAAATAATTTCGCCAATTTTAATCTTCGTCTAATCTAGATGACTTACCCTAATATTATCACATTCGGTCTGCCAGATTTATGTTGCCGACCAAGAACACATGTCCACATTCAAGCACGGTTGTTACATCAGCTTTGGAAGTTGTAACAAATGGCTGGAAGAATAAAAACTGGATATCAGGCAATAATTTTGAAGAAAAGCAAAACCGAGTGCCCTGTCCTAAATAAAATTCCAACATGTTCTTCGCGATCAATGAGGAAAATTCAGGTTATGCTAACGAATTATTAACCTTTGCTGAACACTATCGAAACACTGGTAGCCTGCGTTGTTCTCTTTGAAACGCAAACCTCCGAGGTGAGACGCACCAACAAGTCTCCATGCAACAAAACGAGAACTCGCTCGAACGTGATCCTAGCAAGAAACATAGAGAGCATAGAAAGCTGCATGGATCAGGAGTTTAAGGACGGCATAACGTTCATTGTGTTGGGTTATCGGTCCATGATTCTGGTAATTCGCTAAATTAACTGAGGATTTTTGAGTAAAACATTTCGTACGAATTTCTAAACGTGATTCCGGTTACTTAGCGTTTCAGTCGCAAGTGTCTCGCCATTAACCGAGCGGATATTGTGGGCGAGTAGGCTGATAACATGCCTCCACTCGATTTCATTGTATTCTATCTAGACTGATTTGTGTCTAACAAAATGAATCCTACAAGAACGACAAAAAGAGGAACCACTGAAATTCTAAATAATTTACGACTTGGTACATTTTAGTAGTGGGAGATTGAATGTTTTCACGAAGTAATTCACCATGTGACATCATCGCTGAACTCACCATAAAGAAACCATGGAAGCATTGTACAGCTGTTTCATCCTTGTTAGGAATCATCAGCAGTGCATATCCACCGCGCCCGAACTGGGACGCGAATCCGAACAAAGACGAACGATTCTGAGTCGAACGCCTTAGCCATTGCGCTACCGGGCAGGCTCTGAATGATGTTGTACATATCCGTCACTGTCCGCCAGCTCACAGCGACGATGATGTTAATTTGTCTGTGTGTGTACTTTGAACTGTTGATCGGGTGTGAGAATGGTTGTCCTTCATGTCATGCATCGGTGTGATGGTAGGGTCAGTTAGCTTGGTGAACTTTGGTATGTTTGTTTCTCAAAGATGTTAGGGCTGTCCATATCTCCGAAATCTCTGCTGCGTCGTTCCGACCCACAGTTCAAAGTACACAAAGACAATTTAATATCAGTTGGCATGTGAACGTTCCCATAGTCATTTGACTGTAAAACTGGCCTTGAAAAAGACTACCCACGGTAGCTGAAAAGTTGGTGCATTACATCTACCAACAACGCTGTTATTAACATTATATTATCCACAATTAGAAGTTCCTGTAATTCTCATTGTTCAATTGATTAAATTAATAGGAAAATCAAATTGGGTCCGATCACCAGTACATAGGGAAACAACTACTTTGTCTAACCGAGAAAGCTGAACGACGAATAAGTGAACTTGGATCATACCGCATAGCATTCGTGGATCCAGGTCCTTCGCACCACTGTATCAGTAGACCAAAGTCACAGAAAGTCAGCACTCGCAAACACCGGAAGCAACAAAGTCCAATTTGTGATCAAGTTCCCGTGATCAACGTTTAATTTCGCCTATATGAAGCGTTCACTAAGAAGGCAGTTTTGCAGGAACCTAATTGTGCTGGGATAGTTGCACTAAGGGCTAGCAGGCAGCGCAGTTTCAGTTTCGTTTGCACTGTCGACCATTCTTCATTTACACTTATGAACGTTTCCCGGTAACAACGAGAGTATGCCTTTAATTATCTGCAGCTGGAAAACAAAAAAAATAATTCGTTATTTAATCATGTCTTGGCAACGACTTTGGGGTACCGCAATAGAGATCGAAAGCAATAGATTAGGGTCATCCAATTCACGTGGAGCGCGTACCGTGCAGATCACCATATTGCGTTGGCTTATTTGAGTCCTGGTGCTAGCCGATACGCTTACCGGACATCAGCTCACGTTGGAATTTCTGCTTTTGTATTTTCAAGGTAGCCTTTCGAACATCCTTATCCCATCGGCAATGAGGTCATGTTCGCAAAACACTGCGGTCAACTACTTCTAAGGGTTGATAACGTCACCTAGACTGATGGTAGACAATGTGCCGAGGCTCATCGATCCGAACCTCAGGAAGACTAAAAACTTGAGCTAAAACAGACGTTTATTTTCAAGATTACTGACGCATTTCGCCATTAAATTTTACCGTACTGTTAACTGTATGCGGCCGCATAACTTTACCAAGGAGCACTGGGTTTTGTGATTGTCATTATACGAAAATTTTTTCTCACTCATGAATGTTTCGGGAACCGTGATATTTGACCTTGAGACTTTTATTAGTGATAGAATTTTAACATATAATCACAAGTACAAATTTTCTGCCTTGACTGTTCCGCTGTTCACCAAATTCGTTGTTCTGTGGCATTCATTGAAATAGAAATCTGAAAGGGTCAACGACATTATCCAACACATAAGAGACAAATCAATCTGATCAATGAAAACGAAGAATACATTATACACCTCTACAGATGTTCCATCTTTTTGGGTGTCCGAAATTTATCAAAATCTTTTCGCCTGGTTTTATGAGATCCTCTGATGATGCTTTCGTGCACAACAGAAATGATGAGGTGTACTTCGAAGCTAACTGACCCTAAAGCAAACATCTGGTTGAATAGCGATCCGTTGTAGTCTTTGCCAGTTGCAATAACCAGGAAGTTTGAATACAGTTCAGAAAAATCAGAACTAATAAGGTTTATGCACATCCGAGAACATACAGCCCGGAACGAGTGTACCATAATAATTTAGGCCTCGCGACGAAATCGACAGTGAAGCTGATTGGCAAAATGGTTTCACTGGCTTCCTTGTGAGCTGTTCTGTAGCTCACAGTGTGTTAGACAAAGGTAATAGCTTTTGTACTCGTGATTGTATATTGGCATAACTTATCATATATTTTGAAGTTTATTCTACCCCATAAATAGAACCAAAATCTCTCACCCGATGAAATCGATACATATTGTTTTGTGTGCACGTGATAATTTGATCAAATTAATAATAGTCTAGTTAACGATAGTGGAAAATTTTGATTTATTACCATATGCATAAAATGGAACGTCAATAGATCTTGTGTTATTATTTTAATCACTGCCGATTTCCCGAGAATCGCAGATTTTTAATGAGAAAAAGGACACCGCTAGCATTATCACTGCTGTCCGATCGATACTTGGAATATGCAAGGCCTCTCTTCCCTGCAGGAAATAACATCTACGCAAAAGTTATCTCTTCTTTGATGATTTATGTAACGACTAATCTTGCGCTGTTTCGGCTGCAACAGATTACACGAAATTTTCGGCTCGAACGCCCTCGGGATTCTGACACTGGATAGTTCAATTTAGTTGTATTATGCTTCCGCATTCACACTCGTGGTCATTGCGTGATCAAACGATCAGTTATTTGAATTTGTCCTCTGTTATGAGTGCTACTGTGGCAGAAAGCTCAAATCTTACAGGACAGTAACTTTTTCCTTTCCCCAAAGAACTTAATGAACTTTGCTAAAATATAAATAAAAGCGCGTTCAGACCACATGCAACACTCACGTGATGTGTTCTCATGACCGCAAAACAGTTAAAAAGATGGCAACTTTAGAACCGAAGTTCACAAGTCATCACTCTTTTGGTTAAATCCGTTGGTTTAAGTACTGACGGATTCTAATTTAAGTTATTTCCAAAGATGAATCTCCCCGCATGGCAGGGTACTTCGGCTTTTTGATGAATTGACGGAAACAAATTAACCTAATCTCGTCTGTGGTCTGGATGACTGATGGCCTGGTAAACTAGAAAACTTTGTCCTAACTGTAATTCATGTTTTCCTGCATTATTTACCTCATCGGTTGAGAACAGAAAAAATTTCACACCTAGCGGATGGCTACGATTGTACAGTGCCAGAGCAGTGCACCGCCGAGCTTGACCAATTTTTAAAGCCACTTTGTGACTTGTCAGTTCAAGAAACAAAGACACTATTTGACTTCCTATACATCAAGCGGTTTGCTTGACACTGTCCTGGGGACTGGAGCCGATGTGAATCATCACGATGAATCATTAGAATATAAAGAGGAAAACGAACCCAGAGTCGATTCTTAGGTCAAAGTAATTTATGTTCTTTTACAATAGGGACGTTTTTATCTACCATGGTACATGCGGCTGCACAAACCTCGGCCGCTGCTTTGTTCCTTGATTGCTTCTGTAAACGACAAAACTTCATATGCTTTTCTGGTGCAGCTTCGTTGTTCAGCCAATTAGCTTAAGAAATTCGGAAAGGTTTTTATAATCAGTGTTTTAATATGAATCCTCTGAACTCAACTACTTTATTGATTCCTTTATGACGAAATATACAGACAACCTCTTTTTGATGTGCTTCATCGCATCCTTTCCAGGCAAAAATGCGGGATTACGATGCAACAATGTGCTTCTAAGCCGGACGAGGTTCGGAGTGTATCGAGAAACAATGAGCCATATGGTGAGCTTTGTGAATTCATTTACTGAAAACCTGCCCTGGGAACGGAAACCCACAGTAACCAGAACTTTAAAGAAATGCACTACATACTAAGAGTTTTTTTAAATCACTTTTGAAAAATAAGCAAAACATTTTGCGAAAATGAATGCACATATCTATCTATCTAAATGTTTATCCATTAGCTTCTCTCCATGTACGAACGCATCTAATTTTTCCCCTTACCATTTTTCTTTTCATTTGACTTAAAGCAAATAACACATTTGGAGAGATCATTTCGTCCACTGAAAAATGCGTTATCAGCCGAAATTAGAGTTCAGAAACATGAAGCTGTGTTTTCCGGTTCATCAAATAAATCACCTGAGGCAACTCGACGACAGCACATGTTTTTTCCTGAATTATTTCATTCCTAAAGTTGTCCATAAACATTTCAAAACAGTCATTCCGGAAACATTCAGCAGCTGAATCGATTGAATTTTCGTTTTCTTTATCTTGTCACACCTAACACATTTTCCCCATATATTTTTATCTTGCCCCTATTCGATGAATTTAGGTTGCATTCGCATGTCAGATCCATTTTTCGTCTTGTTTCGAGTGTTTCATGCCCTCGAGTCGGAGATTCGCACAATTTGTGATTCTGCAGACACAAAAACCGTGCTCTTCTATCTCTCAAACACGAGGTTTAGTTGGTCTGTTTGTAAACGAAGTTCATGAATTGAACTTAACATGAGTTACTAGACCGAAACCAGTGCTCACGAATTCCTTTGAATTGATATACCTCCACTTTATGGCTATTATCAATGATTGAGATATGGCAGACTTTTTAGGTGCCAAACGTATGCAATTGATTTGCTCATTGAAAGACTCAGCATTTTTCTTGATCTGCACCGCTATTATTCATGAGTCTGGACATTTCTCGTTGGTCACTGAAACCTGAACAAACTTTCCTAAGCTGAACATTACTTCATTCTTATGACAAGATATGGTGGATATTTTAGAGGCGTTCTGTTTGCTGGACGCCCTGCTGATGTTCGTATCTTTGCACTGGCACTCGATGACAATCATCGCTACAAGTACTCAGGGCTCATTAGTAGTTTATTTTGTAGCTTGCGCAATGAAAAATTCAACTGATAGAGGCTAACAACTGTTCACATGCATCTTCTTGGCTGCTTTCATCAATAGCCAGGTTAAACTTGGTGAGGAAGCACACCATTCCGCGTCGGCTATGGAAACTCTTAGACAGTTTTCTCAATTGGTTAGGTTAAACTAACCCATAGAATTCCAATGTTTTCAAGATACCGCAGATTTCTGAAAATGCCTGAACTTCCGATCATTAACTCGGCTAGAACTGGCCATTGCGCGTTTCTGTTCTTCAGTAACATAGTACCGAGTGCTGCGATAGGATCCGTGCGCAAAAGATAGAAGCATTGTGACAGTGGAGCATTTCTTACTTAGTTCAGTTAAAAGTAACGGAATGCCAAAGAACGGTTACAAATCGCAAACCTATTCAATGATGCGCCTGATGAAGCAAAAATACCAGCTTTTGAATGATGAGATGTACATATATTAGTTCATGAAAATCGAACTTATTTGAAATGTATGGATTATAAAAACACCGTGTAATCGCCAGCGTTTATAATCAGCCGAGGTTTTGAGTAGCGTGAGTACTGTTTTTTAGTCATATTTGCAAGCAAATCGTAGGCAGATTTAGCTGATAATGTTTACTGAATTTCGTTGAAAATCTTCGGTCACATTTTGCCGGAAAATAACGGAATCAACCGTTTCACTTGGGTAAAACAGAAACTGTGACCTCACTGATGAACAACCTGAAGAAAGATTTCCTAACATCGGACTCACAGAAGATTCTGGGAACAACCGTTTGTTTAGAAAACGTTTCAAACGTCACAACAAACCAAACGATGCTATCCAATTCGGTTCACCAGAAACTCGGTGGAGACCTTCGTTTAACATTTTAAACCATGTTTGTATTTCGATTGGAGATTAAGAAATCAAAGTATATCACAGTCGAAATATCTTCAGCTGTTTTCCGTATTTTGTATGTCCAGTTACTGGGTAATCTGTTTCTCGATTATCATACATTCGGCACCAACAAATACGAATTCACAATGTGACGATAACAAATTCAAAATGCCATGAGCTAAGTCAAATACCGTGAATCGCGGTCTCGAACAGTTTTCCAATTCGTTCGAATCTTACGAGAATTCTCATTCTTCATATTCGAAGAAAAATAATCCACAGGCACTGACACTGTCATTCAGCTTCTTTGATATGATCATCACGCCAACGAAGTTAGCAAGCAGTGAATATTGCTCATTGGAATTATACCGAGCTCATCTACGTTTTCGGTTTAAATCGAGTTACGGTTCAGTTGTAGATGTTCATTGACGCATAAATGTGATCAACATTTACGCGGATTTGAATCCTAGCAATTTTCCTGGAAAAAACCTGATAATTTAATCACCTAACTGGTCGATATTTTTGGTGAACGATCGTAGCCATGGGTAGGGCTTCATCCCTTTCTCATCTCACCGACTTCTGTCAAACCTGAGGCTGAAGGTGCGTGTTCATTCAGTTGTCTGTAGTAGATCCATCGGAAAAGTAAGGCTTACCTAAAAAACGCCAAAAACTTCACTGCACAAGTAATAACAGGGGAATGTCGACCACCAGTGAAAAGTCCCTAGGAGGACGGGAAAGCAAAATATTTTTTCACAGAAGAAGAAGAATTAAAATCTGATAAGGTTAACTCAGTAAATTTCGAACAATTTAGATTCGAAAATATTCAATGACTATTCCAGTAGCACTTAATTGATAGATTGTGTAAAACAGACTGCCATCACTTCGTTCTTCGCCAAAAATCATAATTTAAAATTTGCTTGCCTTTCCTAAAAACAACGTTTAGTTTGATTAATTGGCCAACTGCCTCTGATTGTTCACCTACACATGTAAAATGAAGGTATTGGATCGAAAATCAAGGTGATCGCCGGAGCATTTTCAAATGATGCTTAGTGAGTCCTCGTTCCCTCGTGGAATGTGTGGTTGCGAATCTGTGCCAATGCGTATAACAACAGAAGAGCTATTTTAACTAACTCTAAGCCAATGGGAGTAAGTAGGATCGGAGCTTACTGCGGACACATGAGGTCCGGGACACACCAGATATCCCTCAGCGAGCGAAAGTCTTCTCTCTCACATACTCCATTTCTGCTAGCACATAATTCCCATGCACTCATTTAGTCTGCTAACAGGACCTGCAATTACCAAAACCGCTACTGTTTATCCGATAATCAATTTACATATGTTTCCCACAAGAGATATTTGCCATACGAAGTACCTTAATTTCTAACAAACTGGTCTATTTCATATATTTTGCTTCTGTATATGAATAATCTTAATTCTCAGTCAGAAATCCTAGAGAACCAGTTTGGTCAGGGATTTACATTTAACATCTGTGTTTCAAATTGTCATTGCTAAATTACTTTCGTTTGATTTAAACGAAATCTCACAAAATTTGCCTCTGAAGACCTCGCGGATTACTGAGGTTCTAATTTATAACTGGGCGGAAATCTGGTTCGTGGACAGATCAACTTGTCATTCAGAACCAGGAAGCTAAAATCTTTATTGTTACTGAAAAAGAGGAAATGGCAACCGTTTACTTCTGAGATCACATCGAATGTCGGATTTATCGTCATGGTACTCGGTACATATTAGTTCTGTCGCACTTGTTTTTGCATACGCGAAAAATGACATTTTGCCCATTAATTGTCGTTTGTCTCATCAGGATGCTTGCTGCAATGACTGAAAACTGGGTCAGGCAATCGTTTGCTTCTGGCGTCATGTGCTGATTTTGAAGCCACAGCATGGTTACGTGATAAGTTGTTCGTTTCCTTTTCCGTACTTGACTGGCTTTCACAAGTAAACCGCAGGTCATTCGGTCAACCTTTCACTCAGAAAGTACCAGACTACAGTTTTGCTGTCATCACAGCTCATCGGTGGTGTCTATCCTCCACCGCAATCAGGGCTTAACCGGGAATTTCCAAATGGGACACGTGCATGTTTTCATTATCCCTCCAGGTTCCGGGTACTGCTGGTTATCACTGAGGACGACATCTGAGCAAATCTAACTCTGCATTTCTGATTTCCCAGACAATAACGATCTATGTCGCCTGACCCTGTACAATTTTCGGCAGATTTGCCGCCATTACAAACAGCAAATTCTCCTGCCTACGAGATAGATTTCTCAAACGTGATCACATTAAAAATTTGACAAAATACATAAGGACATTCTTAGAAAAACGAAATAAAACTTGCGGCATGTTCATGGCTACCAGTGACTGCATACTTCGGAACGAGGAAACAATGATCGCAGCAACACTTTGACTAGTCGAGTTTACAAACGTTATTAAATATCTCGAATATAGATAAGCAAATTAATGAAACAAATCAGTCACATGACCCTTGATTACGATTTTCAGAGAACTGCTTTGGATAGCAACTTGGACTTCACTCCACCGAGCCAAGATTAATGAATTTTCGTGATGTTCAAAACTGCACCGTCACAACGAACACCACCGATGTCTGTTCAGATGCAAAGCATAACAATGTGGATACTTCCTTGTGGAAATTGTGGGTGAGAGACTTGATGGAGCTGATGTCATTTCAGGACCAAATGACTTAAGGAGTGCATCGAAAACTGTGAATGATATGACGATAGTAACAGCGTTGTTGATTGAGGTATTGCGCCAACGTTTCGGCTACCGTCGGTAGTCTTTCTCAAGGCAAGTTTTACAGTCAAATGATTGAGGGAACGTTCACCTGTCAGCCGATGTTTAGTTGTCTGTGTTTGTGAATGTGTTCTTGGAACTGTGGTTCGGGTGAGAAATTAGTTGCCCTTCACGTCATGCGTCCCCGTGGTGGTGGGGTCAACTGGCGCGGTGACCTTTAGACTGTTTGTTTCTCAAAGATGTTAGGGCTGTCCATTTCTCTGAAATATCTGCCCCGTCTTTCCGACTGATGCATGTGGAGTGGGTGCTTATCGCCAGGGCCTTGGCAAAATTACGTTCGGAGCAAGTTTTGAATCTACGTTGGAGTATTTTGTGTTTCCATTATCTATGTTATGTCCCTCTGCTATGGCATGCACAGCGATGGCTGAATCGCGCTGTTTTGATAAGGCCGCCCTATCCGAAGGTCTGCACTTTTCTTTCCTTCTGTGTTCTTTTATCCGTGTCATCAGTTGTCTACTGGTTTGTCCAATGTATTCTACTGGCCATTCCCTGTAACTGATTATTTAGATGTAGTTATTTTGGTCTTGCACACCGACTTGATCTTTAACCTTTGATAAGTGGCGCTCAAAAGTACTCTGTTGGCTAGCGAGTAAGCAAGTGTCCGTCTCACGCATTGTGGATGAGCTGAGCTGAAGTCTAAATACTTATCCGAATGTGTGGATTCCCTGTGAATGCCGACAGTGAACTTTCGTGGTTCACTAACTTCCAATCGATAATCTAAGAAGCTGATTACTCTACTGGTGTATTCTGAATCTATTGTGAAGTTAATGGAGCTACATTGCTTATTGAGAGATTGAAGAAAGCTATCTTTTTGTGCCGACTTGATGATTGCAAATGTATCGCCGACATAGCGTGTGTACATGCGTGAGAGGTAAATGAAATTCATTCGGGCTTTTGATCTAACCGAGCGTAGGAAATGGTTAGCTACAGTGGGGAATATAGGTGATCCCCTGGCCATACCATCCGTTTGTTTGTACAACCCATGTTTGAACGTGAAGAATGTTGACATGAGGCAAAGTTCTATACCCCTGATAATTTTTGATGGAGTTAGTACGATTCGTTCTTCTAAGGAAGTGTCTGATATTAATAATGAATGTAAGTAGTGCAGACTGTCTTTAATGGGTACACTTGTGTATAAAGAGACCACATCAAAACTCACAGCAATTTCATCGTTTTCTAGCTCAAAGTCTTTCAGCATATGGGCGAATTCGAAAGCGTCATTGATATGAATTACCACTACCTTCTGATAGTGTCTTAATAATCCGCGGAAATATTCTTTCAGTTTGTACGTTCCACAAGAAGTGCAGCCCACAGTTGGACGAATGGGTATGTCGGGTTTTGTGGTTTCTTGCGAAGCCGTAAATTCTGCCAGGTCTGCTGTTTTTTGGCGTCTCTGAGACCCACAGAGCTTTCTCGAGTTTTCCTTCAAGCCAGTTAGGTACTTGTTTGCATGGGCTAGTTGACCCCACCACCGCGGCAACGCACGATGTGAAGAGCAACTAATCTCTCACCCGACCCATAGTTCAAAGTACGCACATCCATAAACACACAGGTAACTAAACATCAGTTAGCATGTGAACGCACGCTCAGTCATTTGACTGTAAAACTTCATGTCATTTCATTTACACTTCCAGATCCATAGAATCCCGCTGCCTACTCCACTAGAACGGTGTAGTTTTTCTGAAACTGCATTGCTTTGATGATCCTGAATCGTCAGTGATCCAACTAGAAACAAACTGGCGTTAAAACTGTAAACGTTGCGAGCTCGAATTCCCCACTCTGGCAAATTCCCTTCTGAGCAGCTTTTCAATAAAAGTAAATCTTCTTTACAGTGTCGTTGTGTAATTGTAAAATAAATAAAATGAAAATGCTTAAGTTGTGCAATCAATTGATAGCCTATGTCACTTGTGATTAGTTGGTATTCTGGTTACCATAGCTACCACCATTCAAGCCAGATCTACAATCGCAGATGCATGAACACCGGTGAGATACTTGCCACTTAGACGTCAACCAGAATCTCAAGTACATCAGGACGTTGTGCTGCGGGCATCATCGAATTTCGTAACCCTGTCCCCACGATATGAAGTGAACCAATCTCAAAACTTTTTGCTGAAAGTAAAGTCTGCCTACGCAGAACTACAAAGATTACGTACTCTCGCTGAACGGAGTATTAGGTAACACTACGAAATGTTCCTTCTCATCTTTGCAGCCTCGTTTTAGAACGACACCGATCAGTGCAAGAAAAGATTATGTGCGCATGTCAAAAGTGCACGGTCATTTTGCTTCGGTGCGATGAGTCATACACATTTGAAGCACGTTCGCAGACGGAGGGACACTGACTGGCAAGCCTATATGGCCCCACCTGAACAATGGGCGGGATCGGAATTAGATCGACAGAGAGTCAACGCACAAGTGCGATGTTAACCAGGCTCTCCAGTTAGCGGACGAATTGTAAGTGGTCTGATTTGTGACAAGCACAAGAGCAAACAGGAGCTGCTTTTTAACTGAGGATCAAAATAGACGAGGGACGACCAACCAGTAGACCTTATCCTATGTGGACCTATATAAACCGCTAAACTATGCCATACAATCGTGTTGACTCCCCATAGGCCATTATGATCGTTCTCGCTTGATTAAGCGAATGCGACTGAACTACAATCTGAATGACCTATTGAAGGCGCTAGAGTTAGCTACAGCGATAAACGGATTTTAAAACAGACAAAAACTCACGAAATCCTTGTTTCACATTTAGCTGTCCATCTTTCACCTAGAACTGAAAACGTGCGTTGGAATCAGTTGGAATCGTTGTGGACATTTATCACTCTACAATTAAACATAACTTTGGTCCAGATCAATTTTCATCAGTATTGCTCAAAGAATGTGTAACTCTAAATTGAGTGCCCTAGGTGTTAGTCGGCATCATACTTTAGATTGCCGAGAATTGGCATATATTACGCCAGCACCCAAGAATTAGTTTTCCTAGTGGAGTGTAATCCCTGATATTGTTTTTAACGAGATATTCTATGTAAAATTCCTGACCACTGAGTGGATATCTTCTCAGCTATCCCTACATGACAGTGCGACTACGCCAACCAAATCAGCTATGACGACAGTGAAACACTAATGTGTAATCTCTCCGGGTATGAAATTCAATTGCAAGTAATTAATCTATAATTCAACGACTTTACTCTCTAGGGCTAGTTTGTAAAATATAGGACAACTTCCCTACACTTTTTCTATCTGCACAATGGGTTGCTGAATGTTCTTTTTCCTCCTTCTGCTATTTGTCGACTGAGATTTTTCTACGACCACTTTCGATGACTTTCCTCTCTTCACTGATATCCTCCAATTTCTTTCTCGATTCCCCAAGAACCATTTTCCAGAACTACCAAACTTCAAGGATTTTGTTTTGTTGTAACTCGTTTAATTTCTCTTAGGAACATGTCATATTCATTTCATCGTCCCCCTGAAGATATCAAACACTTTATTTATGCCACTCTTGCTCATTCACTATGTAGGCAAATAGTACTAGAGATAACTTTCCATTTGTTCTTGTACGTTTTCTCCCTAGAGTAGATGAACTACTGAAAACCTCGAATCCGAACAAAATTGCTTCATCTCGCTACCGTCTATATTGCGTATCACCGCATCTTTCGCATTTTGCATCTTAAGCGTGTGCATATGAATTAGCCGAAGATTAATCCCCAAAGGGCGAAGCACGCCAGTCTGCTGTCGTGGAGAGATTTGAACTGCGAATAGGCGCTATAAACGAACTCTTCGTCATTGCCATCGTTCATTGGTCCTGCTGTGGACAAATAAACCCTCATTAAGTCCGCCAGTCATGCGCCTCCAGTTATTTTTATTTCTGTCTTTTGTTAGGTTTGTTTGACCTAGCTAGTTTCATGCTTAAACTGATTCGCATGTTTATGTGCACCACGAGTTCCACGTAACCGTTGCTCAGCCGTTTGCATTTCTTTGTAAACCACTGCTAAAAACGATCATGATAAGTAGTTGTTCGCCAAAGATACCAAAATGACAATGTAGTCTTATCGTAGCGATTTCAAAAAGGTATATTCCTCAAGACATTACCAGTAAAATTGAGCCCTATATCCTGATTCCACCATTTGTAAAATGTAGACATTGTAATGTGGCTTAGGTGATTAGAATGAACATATTCTTCTGAACAGTAACAACACAAATCAAATTTCCGTCCTAAAGCGCACTTTGCGATCAACTAATTTATCAGCAATATCTTGTTTCATAGAACTTTGGACAAGCCTGAGTAAAATATTGTGGGATACATTTACTAAACATCACAGTTGCCGTCATTTCCTATTCAACATTTGACCAGCTGTATCTTTCCTTAGTCTAATTGAAAGAAACAAAACAAGCAAATTATTATCATTAGGCAGGCCATAATCCTGGGCGAGAAACGTTATCATACGTCTTACTCAAAAGGTGATCTTACTTTGTCCTTATCATCACCTTTTTGTTAATGCGCAAGCATGTGCAAGTCACAGTCCATTTGTACTTTTATCATAATTTACGGTGATAACGGTAATTGGAACGTGTATTCATAATAGTCTAAAGTAAAGCTAACGAAAATTTTCATTTGGATTAAGACATTTTCCCCTTGTTCATGTCCTACAAGCACGTGATTTTTTCTGCTGGAAAAGTCTCGTGTGTAATAATTAGCCTTTAATCGATTTTCGTACCTTCCCAACCATTTTCTTTCTAAGAAGCAAATTCATGGGCTGCAATTTTAAAAATTTATTTTTAAATCCGAATGCCCTTCCACCTAAGTTGACAATTCTTTCTTGGCAAAACAACAAATTCTTAATGGACAGAAAATCTGAAATCCCGATACGCACTGACTTGAAATCTTGAGTCCATGGACTGCTTGAAGAATCGGGAACCAAATTTTTCATGGACCACTCCGCATCAATGAGGAATAGACCGTCAGGGAGTCCATTTTTAAGCACTGAAAGAAACCGGTGGAACATCTAAGAATGATCCTCCATTACAACCCACACAGCTCTGTTTACTTCTCTGTATGTCGAGCAGAATTGACCCGATGTGTTTTGTATGAAAAAACCATCCGCAAGCACTATTCATCAAGTCCCAAATATTCCGCAAACAAAAGGAAATAAATTCCCCAATGAAACATGACAGGTACGACTTGGGCATTACCTAAGTACAATTTAGTGGATAACCCTTGCCCCCTGAGGTGATTACCGCAGTATGCGCTAGTATTAATAACACTAACTGTCCCTAATGATTTTTTCACACAACTCGGTTTAGTGTCTTAATCCCCGTCTTGGGCAGCAATCTGATTTCGAATCTCTTGTCTTTAACGCCCGCTTGGATCTACACAGTCACCATAAGCACCAAAGTATGGAAACGGTCAGCGTAATACTAGTGGTAACAAGGAGAACTGGAAGACCGGAAAATCTGAATGAACTACACGCTCCAAATCGGCGCACGTGAACGTTCAACGGTCACCAAGTCTACCGCCAACAGAAAGGTCGCTATATGACACTCTGACCCTCTCTCTAAGATAGCACGTTGTCGGAAGAAATTTTGTCAGATCTATAGTGAAAATCAATCTCTAAAATAAGAGAACAGCATTTCGGTCATTTTTCTCCAAATATTGTGTCCTTTGGTTTCCTTCCTATTACAGAGAACAGAGCCTTCACTCTAATGAAACCTGACAACAGACTGACAGTAAAATGAGTGTAGTCTAACGCAAAAAATGTGATAGCATCATGTGATTGTCAGTTGTGTGTTGAGAATAACAAATACCCGACGTTTTCAGAGCGCAAATAAGTTGAAAATTAAAGGTGAATTTAGTACTAAAATGTTTATCATCACTATATCGTCAGATATTTTTTGCATGATTATAAAGGAATGCATGATTTGTCTTTCTCTGAACATCATTAAGGAACCTGTGAGTTCATTAACAGGAGAGATTTTTCGGGAAACTATATTATTCTTCAACCCAAGACGTGCTGATTTTATCAAATATGCATTCCATTTCCATACTAAAAACATTGCGGGCTTTCCCTTACGGTTATACGCAACTGACTCTCGATCTTTTCCTTTTTGCTGCTTACAGTTTTCTAAGGTAGGACAAGCGTAAAATGTATCTTAGCGCCATCCTAATCGGAAAAAGCACATTCGGTCGCAGTAGTTGATTGGACTACCACTACGGTTTGTTGAACAAACTCTGATTATTTGGTAGCTTTGATGGATTATGTCATTCTCGTGCAGTATCCATCTGTTGTTGTTCCTTTGCGGGTTTCTCTCCAACTTCATGGCATACCTTGTCATTTTTCAGAAATTCTTTGCTCAAGAGCACGTCTATAGCCTTCCTGAGCAGGAGCATCAAGACGCATTTTAGAAAACGTAAGAGTGCGGTCGTCTGGTTGTGGGCTTTTTTCTCGAACTTCACAAATATGTACGCGCTTCTTTTGCTGTTCAGCCATGCGACAGCAAACTGACGGTCATATTCCTATCTCTTGCACTTCTTCCGCGATTGCATTATTTTGCCGTGGATGAAAAGGATGGTATGGCGAAAGTGTACATCGTTCCAAATAACGATAATGATCACGACTTAAATGTCCTTCACCAAAATGACCTAGCCCTAGAATCTCTCAATCGAGAAATATATCTCTAGTAAGGAGCAGTTTGCTTTTACTCATAAAATTAACTCGGCTCAACCATTCAACATTTATGTGGTTTTGCGTCACACTAAGTCCGGTGGCCAAGCAGATAAGGTCGCTGGTTCGAGTCCTCCCACGGTCAGTCAGCTTCCCCACTTGGCAGCCCTCTGTTGGTCGTGACCCCCTTCCCGAAAAATGATGTACACTGTTATTATATTATTAGAGGAAGTAAGAGATAAAAGATAAAGAAGTTTGAAAGCCCTGGTTTTCGTTTGTATGGGGGCTAGTGTCATGCGGGGATATGAGCAGGCCCATTCCAAGGAACCTGCTCAGAAAGTATGCGAAAGGTCGTCAAGATGGTCCCAACGTAGTCCTTCAGAGAGCTACTCCTGAAGCACCATGAAATTTTATCAGTTTCTTTAATGTCCATGCACACTCCTAGCGCCGCCAATCAAATTCCGGTGAGACATACCAATTCGGAGTGTACGAGTATAAGGATGTTTGGACAAGGGAGTATCGGATGCACAAACCTAACGAACGCAATAACCGAGAGACCGGTGCTTCCGTTTAAATTTTGTTCACTCATAGCAATACTAATGGTATTTCCTATATATAAGGCTTCTGACTTATTTCGTCTACATAGTTGTCTATAATAAATTACGATGTGAGACATACTGCGAGATGAAACCCCCTGAAATTTTGACAGCATGATACTTTCAGTGATGATATTACTCATGAATCGCGATTTTGTGAGTCTTTTGAAGCTTGTGTACTGCTAATCATGTAGGCACACAAGGAAAAAGGAAATATGAACATGTCAAATGAGTCATTTATTATTCACCGTATTGTTGCCAACCCACTCGGACAGATTTCACGAACAGAAACAGAAGCAGACGAGGATTGCAAATTTTGATTCAGATTGAGGTACAGGTAAGCGGACAGGTGAACCAAACGGCAATAGTCACGGTTTTCTTCAAGCTAACTTACTTCACTTCTGCCGGAAGGAAACATTTTTTCTCAAAAACGAAATTAACTCAGATTGCATCAAAGAGAAGATGTCTCATACTACGTTATCTGGAATGCTTGGAGTATGAAAGCCACGTGATCTGAAATATTTGCAGCCAGTCGACTTCTCATCAAGAGTAACCTGTTTATGGTAAGTTTACGGTCGATTGTATCTGCCTTGATAAAGAATAATCAAGATAACCCAAACGTCGAATCCATTTCATACTTCAGGCATTTTAAATATTAGAACAGGTTGTCGGCGAACATACGTTCTTGACGTATTCATTCTAAAGCCAATACTTTCACATTTATAGAAAACACAATTACAAAGGAGAACTGGGGGAAAAATCGAAATGTCACATTCAGCTACTGTTAACGGGAAGAAATGGAGAACGAGGATTTTGCAATTATTATCGGCAAACAACCGACTCGAAAACCTAATGTCTGCATGCTATTGACACGTATGCGGCCATCGGTAAACAATTTAGAAGGCTGATTGGATGTCGATCGAGTGATCTGTTTCTATCAAAGCTGCCATTGTTGAATTTGGCATTATTCGTTTGCCTCAATGTCTGAGCCAACGGGTTGCATTCCGTTCAGAGATACTTTCGACCTGCCTGATGCTCACTTCAAACATTATCAATGTTGTTGCTCAGTTGACCTCAGAGACTTGGTGGTCCTCTGTGAACTTGACAGCTACAATAGATTCCATACGAAATTGACTTTGTCATTGGTCCATAGTCAGTTCATTGTTGGATGTATCGCAAAGTCAGGATTATATATATATATACATATATATATATATATATACACTGGCAAGCACTCATTAGTAGATTGACTAGAAAGCCCGGAGTTATTCGAAACTTCGTAATTACTGCCGTATCGGCGGCTCGACAGCTCGTGAAATGATGGATAACTCTATGCGGTTGTGCCTCAACCATCACGGCTAACAGAGGAGAACCTTTCCAGCCCGAATTATACATTTCGATCAATTGCGCGCTTGGTACTGCTCGGATCAACACGACCGCCTGATATCTGGGGCTGAATGGCTTATTTGAACATTTTTATCATGGCGTCAAATTCGTGTTAGAAAATGGTTAAAAGTAGGCATCCATAGTCCCGTTGCAGAACCTATTTTCGTCATGACATTGCGGCTGCTTCGAGAACAACTTACTTAGGAGAGTCCTATTTCACTTGGTGTATAGACACACGCTACTCCCCTGTCTATCTGCCTGGAGAATCATTCTCCTGTACATACTCGTTTACGTCAACGACAGGCATTCGTTCCGATAGAACTGAAAACTTGTTTGCATGTATCTGTCCGTGTTGGCTCGTTACGGCAACCACCGCAACTGTCTTACGAATGGCGGCTTCGCGTAAGTTCTCGGCAAAATAAGATAAAATATCCCGCGTTGATCACCTCGATCACGTTGTTGTCAACATCGGTTACGCGTAATTTGCTTACACAGACGAAAGCTCATTGTCCAAAAATACGAGCTTCTGCGCTATCCCTGCAGGGTCATCTGAACGAAATTCTGCGTCACCCCACAGCCTGTAACCACTTTAGCCTGTAGTGAATTCAAATGAGGACATCATCTCACGTTCCTGATAGCAGCCAGTTGGCACTGCCTCGCCCTCGTGTGACTATACTGTCTCATGTCCAATCGTCAGCACACTACTTTTAACCTGTCCGTGAATAAGGCATCCGTACCACGCTCCGGTCAGAAGAACGTTTTCCCAGCAAGCTTCCGTGAATCCAGTAAACATGATATTTGAGCTAAAGTCAGTGGTAACTCGCGTTTATATTTCCGACACAAATCTTATTAATTTCACCTTACTATTGCCTATGTACCAGATCCCTTAAGATTATTACATTGGTTTTCGTTTCCTTCTGTTTTCAAGGAACATGATCAAATGTCCGTTCGTTGGTCCCGCGAAATCCTCCGGGAATTTGGCTCTGTTGGAAGTTTCCTTGTACATTCTGGTTGCCTTCAACGATTTCCTTATGGATGTCCCCAAATGGCATCCGTAATTTCTGACTAGTCACCGTTCCCTGAAATGGTATTACCTGGAAGAGGATTTCCTCGACCTTATCACTAGCAGTGAATCTGATTTGGGCTCCACTATTTTGCTGTGGCTCCTGTTTACCGCTGATTTGGGTCCTCAGAATCTTGCGTAACGTCTGCACACGCCGTCGTTGTATGAAACTGCCAAAGCTCAGACTTACAGGATCATTCGTCGAGAGCATTTTCTTCTTTCTAGCAAGCAACTTCTGTAGAGTCATCGACGCTCCGAAGAAAAATGCCCAATTCCAGACATCGTTTTCTCAAAGATCTAATTTGATGCCGGATTTTGATTTTGTGAAGTCTCTCTGTTTGCTTTTGTCCTTTGGGACAATAAATCTATACAGCATTGTTCATTATGCACTTCTAAGATTACCCGCCTTTGACTGATGCTTGCCGATCGCCATCTTCTGCAGTGGTTTTTTCCCAGATATGATCGTGTCGGTACTATTTCGGCACCGCGATGTACACAAAACACTTATCGCATCCATTCGCTGGCTTCAGATATTTCCTCGCTTTTTCTACTTCCAAGTTGGCGAACAAGCGCGTTTTCAGTGATTCGTACTC
The DNA here is from genome assembly GCA_008360955.1 of Fasciolopsis buskii. Taxonomy (NCBI): domain Eukaryota; kingdom Metazoa; phylum Platyhelminthes; class Trematoda; order Plagiorchiida; family Fasciolidae; genus Fasciolopsis; species Fasciolopsis buskii. The sequence continues at coordinate 93,352 of LUCM01000143.1, forward strand.
AGGCAATCTCATCACTATATAGTTGAAAAAATTTTATTTAGGAAGGATTTGACTAGTCAGATAAAAATGTGTGGGAAAGGGAGTTGTGTTGTTACATTCATAACCTGAATACACAAGAACATGTTGTGTTAACTTTTTTGTTGTCCAGGGTCTGCATTGAGACGGAGGACGGGTCAGGGGAGTTGAAGCAAAACCTCAAATTGTTTTTGAGAGCACAGTGGAAGGTTGTGAAGACAGATCGCGACAGCTTCCGCAGTGCTCAAAAGGCGACACTTTGCCAACCTAGATTTTTGACCTCTGACCTTATACAGGGCCCGGAAATCTTGCGCCACATTCAGGGTGTGGTTAATCTATGCTAGGTGTGAAGCGACTGCGCTGCTAAATGATTTAACCATTCCAATGCCTAACCATGCAGGGTGATGCTCACGGATGTGTTCAAACAATCGCCTGGCCGGGTGGCCAATGTATACTGTCCTACAGAATTATGTGAATGAATAAGCACAAAACAAGGACGCAGAATCAGGAACTTTGGCTTCAAACGTACTGACACCACGGGAAGCGAATTGAACAGAATTCGAAGCTTGGCTGCGTAAAATGCCTTACTGATAGCGCTAGTCAGTCTTCATCGTGCTACCTCTGCTAGCGTGTCACTTTTGAATGGCAGAGTTATGTATACTAGCTTTCTCTCTATCGCCCCCAACCCTGGGAATTCCATTTTCTGTCTCCAATATCTTATGGATTAATCTACTTGGGAAACCATTTTCAGTGAATACTCTTCCTACCTTCTGCAGTTCAGCTTCAAGAGTATCTTCTATGCATATTCTTTTTGTTCTGGCTATGAGATATCTAATTAGGTTCCTATTCACATAAAGAGGTATAAAGCTGTGAAAATTGATGTATTACCCATTCCACGTGACTTTCCTGTATACTGGTCGCCGAACTGAGCCGTCTTCTCGACGACATAGTTGTATATTTAGGAATGCTATTTCATTGTTCAACTCTGTCTTTGTTGTGAATTTCACATTTGCGTGAGCCGAGTTGAATTTATTCAACGGTTGATTAGTTCCTGTCGAAGGGTTGAGTACACAGAAGATATAAGTAGATCGCTTGTAATGACGACTCGATTGGCTCACATTTCAGCTTTGCCAAGAAAATTTCGGCTGGTAATGAAACGAGTGCGGACCCCATTGTTACACCATCCTTTAGTGCTAAATTTGATTGTTAAATTTAAACTGGACTTTATGGGTACAAAAGAACAGCAGTTGTTCCAAGTCTACTAATTGTCGCTAAGCCACTGTTTTCGACTTAGTCACAGAGGTATTCGATTGTTTCCGTGATCAGAAAAGTGATCAAAAGGGTGGTGATGGTCGAAGAAAGAATCCTTCGCCCTCTCATATTTAATTCTTTCACGGAGTCGGCAAGCCCAAATGTCTTTGAGGCCGTCTTGCCATCGTTTATCTAGCAGGTTCCAGCAATCTAGCCAGCCATTTAGCCGCAGCATAATACGGTGAATTGCACAAGTCGAGAATAATTCTCAAAGAAACTTCATTTTTATGTATTTTAGATAAACAGTACATTCTGGGAATGATGGCTCACGTAGGCCAAATCTGTTCGAATGTGATCGAATCTATTATATCCTTTTGTTTCAAACGTCTCAGGATGCTGGACAAAGATATTTTAATCTGATGCGTATTATCATTCCCCTTCATCATTTCCGCAAATTTAGACTTGTCGTTAGGAACAGCTTCCATTTTCACCTTGTAGTCAGACTTATTGAGGAGAACTATGTCTGCACCCTTGTCCGGTCTTGATAACATGATGTCTGCATTTTTCTGCATTTTCCTTAACCTTTTCTTGCGTTTTGGCTTCAATAACTCACTCGTATCTCTAGCGTCATGATATTGATAGTAAATGTTCAAACGCTTGCATTGCCATTTGTGATGGCGGAAATTAACTGGACAGTTGAGAGAAAAGATTCTCAAATCCAACTTCTTAGTCCATTTTTGCACTCTAGCTATTTGAACAAAATAATCTAGGCCCCAGGGATAAAAATTCCCTTTTTAACGAAACGAGTGTGCGCCATTTTCAGGAAGGAAATCACCGCTAACAGGGGGAAGCCAAGTAGCGAAGGCGACCGGGGATTGAATGATTCGAAAAGACTTCGTAGCTCATAACCTGGGGTTACATGCATGAAGCTGTCTATAACTCCTTTATCATATAAGCCAGAGAAGGTAGCAGGAAAGGAGAAGACCAAGTGCTGTAATTTGGAAGGAAAAAGAAAGATCTATTTGTACGGATATTACCCTAGAAAACATTACGAATGAAGGTAACCTTCTCAGGGTAGGAAGCGTTGTAGACAATGCAACACGGTAACAATTATTGGCACGGTATAGTTACTGGGCAGAAGTCATTTAAAATTGATTTTATTGATGGTATTGACCAACCACAATCATAAATTAGTTTCACTTTTGGACTTAGAATTACCTTCCTGCACAACCACTTTGGAATACTCAGTTTTCGTGAAAATTATTTTGCCAAGCTAATCCTTCGACACTCATTATGTGAGAAATAATCAGACGTACTCCTTTACCATTGAATTTGTCAGTTATATGAACTTGATACGAGACAGTTTCCGTGGATAATATGCTTTGCACTTTAGTACCATGAACACTGCTGAGAAATAAATGTAAAACAGTTTGCTCAATCCGTTTGGAACTGTCCGGTATAGTAGTCAACTGGACACCGACTTATTTACATTTATACCGGTTTTGGTTGTTTTTCTTTAAAGTAGATGCACAGTCTTGTTTTATTGTATTTCTATTCGTGATGTTTAATCACAAGAAGATTCTTCGAAAGGAGCTCCGTTTCCAATTTGCACAATGCCCTCAATGAGTTTGCATATCCCTGTTGTGTTGCAGAAGAGCAGAAATCCAAGTACAAGTTGTTAAAAAAAAGAAGAAAATTATAACATACCCGAATCTTTAGGAGAAAATTTACATCATCGGTAATGTAATCAGTTCTTGTTCCTCTCAGTACATGAAAGAATTGCACAGGTTGACGCATGTCACTTAAAGCATCGTCGTATTGGATATCGAAACATGATAATGCGTGGTGTAAAATGAAAATACTATTAGTAGATTGGCATCGAATATCACAAACTTAGCGCTGATAAACTCGCAGAGATTTACGTTGTCAAAGTCTCCAGCGATGTAGTCAACAAATCCGAGAAATAGCCGGTCAATGACGTTTTCCCTATCGACTCGAAAAAGTCAAGTAGTGTATGGTAAATTGACCAAGCACTGTAAAAATGTACCGCAGCAAAACGAAGGACTATATGAATTTTTGTACCTAATAGTCATATTGATAGTAAGTATAATTATAATGGCAGTAATAATACCAGCAGATGTCTACTTTCAGAAAACAAAAATAAAAACTTTGGAATGCACAGTCCCCGTACTCGAAAGCACCGCTGTGTACAAGGGTAACTCACGTTTGCACAAAATGAGGTACAGAGTGGAATGGTTTTACCGAGACTGGGGTGCATATGCAAACAAAAGTTGGTCAATGGAAATTTTGTAGTCAGTGGCTATTTTGGTGTTCCCATTTAATTTGTACGCTGAATGCTTTGCAATCCAATTAAGTTAATATCGTTTATACCATTTATTGTTTTTTTTCTGTGGGGCTCCAAGGAGCTGCCCTTTCTGTTACTTGTTTTCAACATACAATATTGATCTACATGTTGCTTATTCTGCTCACTTCTTTGGTTACGCAAATAATGTTGCTCTCTGTCAGATTACATCTGAAACGGAAGACTTTCTCAACTTTCTTAACAATCTGTCTCTCGTTCATTTTTCTTCTGTCCTTCCTGGAGTAAACTTCAATTTGTCACAATATGCGGAATATTTGTATACTGTTCATCCATCTGTTTAGCCGGCTAACCATTCTTCCATTAATGCAGAACCACACCATATGGTGGATTTTGTCAAGTACTAAAGAGTCACCAGTGATAAAAATTCGAGATGGCCCTTTCACATTTCCACTTATTTAAAGAACTTTGAGAGACCGTAATTTTCCATAAGAGGATGGCGACACTTCCAGGTTAAACAAAATGTTACCTCCCTCTTTGTTTACCATTATGTTTCTCTCGATCTTCTCTCTTGTGGTTTATTAAAGAATGACTTCAGAATCTTCCGAAGTGCTTTGTCAATTTCCAGTAGTGTTTTACATGCCACTAAAAGAACTCCACACCAGACTATATGACATGCTTTCACCGCGTGTAAACAGTTGTACGTTGTACGAAATGGATTTATCTGTTATTTTGGATTTCCAGTCATGGCAATTCAGACAGTCTCAACTTCCGGTAGAATATCAATGGCCAGACTTGCCACCCAAATGAAAACTTGACTTCACCGGCCTGGTTTGTTGTCGGTTAGAAGTTCAAGGCATCCAACGGTTAAATACGTTGCGAGTTTTCATTTTGTTAACAAATTGCTGAGATGAACTTGTTAAAAAAAGACTGCTGATGCACACCCACTGTCTGCTCGTCGACCATGGATACCCATAAAAATATAAGTTATTAACAATCCATCGTAAAACCCACAACTAAAACATTTATTCTATCGACGTTTCCTGAAGGAAAGAGAAACCTTCTATAAAGCAAATCTGTACTTCCTTTCATAGTTGTGTAAGGAATCTAAACACGCATTTCCCCTAATGATTTTACGGGCTTCGTTTTATCCGTCTTTTTCATCCAGGACTTAGCAAATTGGAATTAACATACTGCAGTGTACGTCGTGCACGTCGAGTGACCCACACCATGTAAAATATATTCCGAACAACTGTATGTGAGTAAGTAGGGACTCACTTTTTTGTTCACCAACCCATGCCACACACGTTTGTATTGAGTCGATGGATAACAACGGATTGTCAATCACAAGAAAAATTCTACTGCAGATCAGGATGCAGTGTGTAATTCTTAGATTCACATTTTTCAACCTATCGGACATAAGAAATGTCAGGTGAAACCGACCGTATGTGTTGTCGATATCCGGATACCACTGCCATGGTTTCAACTTAGATGCCATTGCGCTATGTGGTGATGCATTATTTCTAGGCATGTATGTATTTTATATGAGCGCACAGACGAAGATGAGTGATTAAAATGCATGTATCATAGACAGCATTAGATGGATCAGGAGACTGGTGTTCGTCATTCCTTTACATAGGTTTTGCTACATGGTAGAACTTGGATTAGGCGAGATGTTTGACAAATTAAGCCCACATATCTGGGTCACAGTTTCGCTTATTGGATCAGCAACAGACACGTCAAATGTACAAACGCCCAATAGGTACAGAACTGATTACATGCCTTGCTACGTGTAAGCAGTTTGTCAGCGAGCCGTAGAGCTGGAGATGGAGGTCCGAAAGAGGCCAATTGTTGTTTGTGCCAGAGTTCCTCTTATGAGAATGGGCGCACGCGCTCTCTTAAACTGGATATGCTACAATTCTGTTGCTTTTTTGTTGGATTTTTAATTCCGTTGCGGCCGTTCGCCGGAATTGTCTGTGTAAAACAGGTTAGTTCTCATCTTGGATTGAAATCACTCACTGTTGTAGCTCAAAGATCTAATTCACTCAGAAGAAGCAATCGAGATGGTTGACAGGCAGCTTCTAAATATACCTTTCCGACTAAGCTGTCCACTCCGGCACTGTTGAGTACCAACATCGCTTCCTTGTTTACGCAAATACCGAAGCTGTCCTTCGTACTCCAATCGTCGATTCATGTTTACATTTGTATCATTTGGATTCAAGAGCAGTGGCTGAACCGGGATATTGCTCATTCACTCGTGTCGATAGAATGCTTCAGACTCCATCGGTAAGAGAATTTTAAACAAGAAAAAGACTGGGGTGGTGCGGTGATATATATAAACTCGTTTTGGTCTGGCAAATCCAAATTCCTCTATGCTTACTTTCTAAATGGAACTGGCTGCCTCCTAACTCAGTGTTTTCCTAAGTTTTCCCGCCATACCAATACAATCGTAACGAAAATTTATATTGTCCCACCACAACAACAAAAATTTTTTCGACCATTTTCTTGAATTCATTGTTCCACTTCTTGAAGTTAGTCTACATATCACTGTAGGAGATTCCAGTCATGCATCAAAACTGCCACTGACAGTGCTTGATTTGAATGACCTCTGCGCCTCACCACAAGAAGGAGCTTCATTTAAGATAGAGCTACTAACAACAACCCTGATTTCTTTTCACTGAAACCATCTGCACCCATCTCAAGCAATGATGATTGTCTGCTTTCGTTGAGGTTCAAGATATATCTTGGTAAGCGTTCCATTTCGTTGAGCAAACAAATCGGATATAAATTAGCATCTGTATTTTTTTCCACGCTGACCATACTCTTCTTGAAACATCTCTTTCATATCTATGTGTTTAATTTACTTTTAAATCTTTGTTTACTGACAATATCTGGTGGCCAACGCGGTCTTTGGTATTTGCTTTCCCCTAGAAACGCCATTCACCTCAGATGGCTACATCTCCTCCAGGTATCGCAAACTCCAATGCGAAGCAAGCATTTTCACTACAAATCCCATTACGTCTTACATGTGCATGCATTTCCGCCCTATTAAAAGCTAAAATCAAGCGTCTCGACACGACATTCGCCAGCCAACTCTTGAGTGGCAACAACAACCTATCTCTACAGCAAAGCATTCGACTTCTGTGTGGGATAAAAGCGAAACAAGCGGAATGTTCTGTGGATGTCGATAGCAGTGAACAGAAGGAACTGTTTAAGCTTCTGTGCACCACTAAAATTACCAGGGGATTTGGGCCCCGTACCCAGTCCACAGATCTTCTAACCTATGGTGCTGTGTCCCTGATTTATGCATTAACTTCTCTAATTAATATATCATTAAGTTCCTGTTCTATCCTTGACTGCTGGGGACACTTCGATGTTGCCCCCATCCCAATATGTTGCAATTTTACTACTCTAGCTGAACTTTTTCGTCCCATCTCCTTATAATCTACAGGTCTTAAACTGACATAGTATGCCATCCCTCAGAGCCGACGTCCTTCCATAAATCAGCCTGATTTTCAGTTTGCTTATAAATCTAACTGGTACACTTTGGGCGCATCCGTCTCCACTATTTTTCACATTTATAAGTACCTGGACTCATTGAAATTTGTAAGTATTGCATTTCTGGAATATTTGTCTGAATTCGATTCTGTCCCACAATTTTTCTTACCTCACAAACTGGAGACACTTCGTTGTTCCAGGCCCTCATTAGGATGTCTGTTTGATTACATTACCAACCAAGTCCGGTGCACACCACTGGGCGGCATATCGTGAAAACCGTGAAAACTCAGGTGTGCTTCAAAATGTTGTTCTTCTACTGTATCTCTCCTCTACTGACATCAGTATTGTGATGACCTTCTGCGTTTTCTCCGTACAAGCCTGTTTAAATTTCTACACATCTAAATGTTTCGAATATCTGTCCTGTGTCTTCCTTTGTCAGTCTACCCATTTGAACCGTCATTCATCGACTCAGAAACATATACCAGGGTTGTTTCTTTAAAATAACTATGGGTTATTTTGATGGATGTGGACTTCTCGTATTTTCATCTGTGTAAGTACTCCCCCAGGGTTATCATTTTAAATCAGAAAACTAACCTAGTCTCAAAGCACCGCCAACCATTTGCATTTCAATGTTTTCCAATCATTATTGTTCTCCTGCTATTTTTGCCGGCTTCCATAGCAAAGACTTTAACATTCTCCGCTGGAGATCATCGTTTATTGTCGGCGTGCTTTCCTTACGATTAAGCAAATTGTCCACTAAAATTTGTGACCAGCACCTATTCAAATGCGAAAATTTTGCTCACAACCTACTTTCAGATCCTATATATCCTCGGCAAAACGATTCGCTTTTTTTCCATACTGTGAATGATCAATATCTTAGGAACTCCACTGTTCCATTTTGACCACGCGTCTTGACAAAATGTAGTCGTACTTCAGCTGACAACCTTAGTAACAAATCCTAAGTGCTCAGATCATTCCCTGGCAAGTGTATTTCTTCATTTTTAAAATGTGATGCGTGTAACCACTTTCTTATTGGTGCAACGGATTTAGCCTGAAATGCGACACTTACATGCCCAAACGTTTATGCAAAACAATACAGGTGGGACGGCAATCAACTGACAGAGAGTTGTTTGGTTGATGAACATGGAGTTGGTAGTTGGTTTCAATTGCAGAGGGACTAGATAAAGACGAGGGCAACGTTGGCGTAAGAACTTCTGACAGTGCAGAAATGGACTTTCCTGTCTGTGGTTTTGCTAGGTCAGCATAGAATTGTGGACTTTGGACATCGCCTTCCTTTCTAGGAACTAGGACAAATGTGACTGGCGTTGACTCAGGTTTTTTATAAGTCGTCTAAGGACGGAGACAAAAAAGATTTAAATCGAGTGTAATGCAGCATGCAACTGCTTTTCGGATGGGATTTGGACGAGACCAACCTGGAGAAGTGGTTCAACCGGCGATGCATTGACCAGATGGAAGTTCGTTTTTGACAGGAGGCCAACAAACTTGCGCTTTGAGAATGAGTAAACGAGAGGCAACAAGGAAAAGAAAAACACCCGGGACGAATTTCAATATTTACTTTTAGGACGCCAAGAACTGGTCATGGCTTGGACAACATCACCAACGTGACTGATGAGTGCCCTTCCGTCCCAGTCAGCACAGGGATCGCTAAAGCGCCCCCAAAACGGTCCGCTAGGGACATTATACCATATGGTATTTTGGTATTTCTGCTGGCACAGTCATAAGTTGAACACTTCCAGTTCTTATTTATCTCCGAAGGCTGAAACAGAATATTAATGATTTCATATTTTGAGCACCGCAGTTGGTAACTGTAGGAAATGCGGACAAATAACTGCGTAAATAGGTCATAGCTGATGATTTTCTCTGATGAAAATTCCCAAAGTTTATATAATTTACGAAGAAATGGTCTTTGTGGCCTCCAATGTTCTGGCGAGTCTTACAACGCGGTCTTAATGAGGTCTAACTGTGAGGTCATTCAGTCTCGTGACCTGCTGGTGATTGCTTGCTGCACGTGAGTTGCGCTGTTGTGGTCATGGTTTTCGTCATTTTTATATTGAATGAATGATTGGGTTTCCTTATTGATTGTGTGAACAAGTGTTATTTGTGTTAGAAAGTTTCTTGTGAGCTATTATAATTTGAACCTATAGCATTTATCTGAACATAAATGGAAAATTTAGTGCATGTTTATGCCTACAAATTACTTTTACCATTGAGTGTTTAATTACGCTCTCGCAATCGTGAAACGTACTTGTTATCTGTTATACATTATTGTGGATCACCTGAATGGCATCCCTTGAGAATGAAATCTGCTGGTTTACGGAACCTACTTAGATGAGGTAACAATATTTATTAGGGACTCAATTACATAAGTTGCTTGTTAGATTCATGTTTCCTGGATATTATTGCCTAACCTATTTTCCTCTGTCATTTCATTTTGCAGTTTGTTTTTTCCTTGTGTCCATGTAAAGAATGCACGATACCAATTTATTTGTAAGACCCCGCTGTCTAGGAATTTGTTATAAATATTACGGCAAGAAATGAGTCCACGAATAGCTCCAGGTCCTGTTTATATACGTGGTCACTGCAAAACATCGATGTGGAGACGAAGAGTGGAAACGCTGATAGTTGCTCGCACCCAGCTAGAAACACTAAAGCCCTCAGACTGTGAACAATGGATCAGAGATCTATGCGGTGGGTTCCTAAGCTTTTCGTTGTTCACAATAAGTAAGTGATAGCACAACGTCTCCTGACTCAGACGTAAGCTATGGAAGTGTAATGGGAGCACGTGTGGTATATGCAAATGTGGCGCCAGATATATCGAGAATTTTTTACGGGTAAAACAGTTTTGTGTCACTAAGTGATCATAGTGGCGAGGAAATAGAAGAAGAAACGGAGTATATTTCTGCAACAACTAGCGGTGCACATTATTCCTGGTTAAATGATCCAGCACAGGACACCCGTAAACTAGATCTTTCCTATAGTGACAATATGTAATTTTAGCTTTCACGCAGAAACCCTGGTCCGAACAAAAAGCACTAACATGGACGTTAAAGGTTAGTTATGCTCGGAAATTAAACTTTTGCTGTAAACAGACTTGGTTCCTGCGATATCTCTAATTTCTGTCATACGTCAAACGGCGTTGCGAATGCATTTACCAGTGGAGGCAACCAGAACCCAAATTACGACCTTGTACTAAATTGCGCTTCAGAATATATCAACTTTTAAGGCCAAATTTCTCATAAACACACGCACAGGAACATTTGGTAATGGGAATCGTGATGTCTTGCTTCATCTAATGGCAACATCCATCCTGGGTCAGCTGGATATGAAAGGTGCCCATGGGAAAACGGCTTTGTCTGGCAGGGAAGTTTGTGCGTTGGTAATAGATAAGCCCGCCTTTGTGTTGCTTCCAACTTCTATATGTTGTTTGCCATATAGGATACCCAGGAGCCACCGTACAAACAGTACAAGAAAAGATGAGGCGATGTGTCCAACGCTGCAGGTACTTCGCTCAAGACGACCAAAGAAACTCGGATCATTGGTATTCAATGTCCATTGACAACGGTGAGTCACCTGCTATGTGCTTTTAAGGGAACATTCATCAAGAAATGAGATAAATGTATCCGAAATAAAAACAATGACGACGTACATATCTGTCGATTTAACATATGCTTCGCGGCTTCATTTCTGAAGTCCCCTATAACGTTGGCTACCATCAGCCTGTATTGGCACCGTAAGTATCCCTGGTCAATATAGTAAGGTGATAATGCCATTTCCCATTGTTTTTCAGATTGAAAAATATTTCCAGGAATATTATGTAACGATTCGGGATCGTTTTGGTTATGTTCTGGGACTTTCGGGGCGTTTTGAGGGCGTTTGTGCACTCTGGGGGAGTGCAATATTTGTCTGACGAGGTGAGACATTGCCCATTATTGAAAAGCGTACTGATACCATGTGATGATTGCATAATGCAGTTTACCTTGTATTTGTAACTGCAGCTTTGTTATTCGTCGGACAGTTGTCTACTTCATGTTTGCTTGAACTTTAGTAGATACATGTATACGGAGTAGTAATGTCACCGTTAGCACAGAAATTTGAAAAATACATACCAAACTTTTTGCAAATACGTCCCCACAACGACCCATGGTTGTTGCAAAGTGCCTGTTCTGGGGTTGGTTTCGCGGTCTATGAGTGGTCCGTCCGCTGCTCGTTTCGAGATTGCTTAGTGAAGTTTAGAGAACGTTTGCTGATTTTTTTTAAACTATTGGTGAGAGAGTTCAGCTCTTATGATACGGGTGCCACTGAATTGATTGGAAACATAATAAAGCTTTGCTTATAGAGTCCGCCAGTCGAGAATTATTTTGTTTTTCATAAAATCAGCATCTTAGGCAATTGCTGGAAAAATGGTGAGCTGTATCGCTGTCGGTAAATCTCCGAATGCGACAAGTAGCGGGCGGTCATGATGCTGAGATTTCCCAAGCAGCCTGATGCAGACGTCCCCATGGTGCGTCGTGTTACGTGGATCAGAATGAAGAAGTTCACTGACCCTACTGGCAAACGGTCAGGAATATTATTTGGAAACGCTCTCCCCCCGCCCATTATTTGATTTTGGAGTTCGGCAGTAAAAGAGTAAAAACGAGGTAGGGTTCTACCTATCCTCTGCAGCCGGAGTGCCTTGCAGAATCTATAATGCTCAGCTGAAGATCCAGTCGTGCCGCGACACACTAAGAGGACTGTAGCATATTGTAGAAACTACTGATCTTCCGTTTCGCGTAGACAATCTTTTGTTAGCTGTGTCAACGCATCGATGAGGGACAGGGCAAAAGGTGTCATTATCCTAAATATAGGAGCTTTTGATTGCCAAGTGACCCGTCAATCGGCATGGGCTGCAAGGCGTTTAATCGTAGACATACTCATTATTCCTAATCGAAAGGCGTCATTTTTGTCATAAAGCGACAAAACCAGCCGAGTAAAAGCGTTCGAGTTATGTGACCGTTGCCGGAGGTTTTCTTCAACAGTCATGACGACCGTCGTGTGGTTGAAGCTTGCACAGGCTTGCACCCAAGCCAACACTTAAGAAATCCCCTCAGGACCATCCTACGTCCCGATCACAGACATTGTAGAACCGATTGTCCTACCGCAAGTCTCGTATTAAACGTTGCTTTGCCCCTTACCCTTTTGGACCATATTGTGGTCACTCTTACTCGCTCCGTACGACTTGCAATACTGTCAACCCTGACACTTGATCGGTACAAGGAAAAGATATAGTCGGCAGAGTTCGCAGGCTGAGTCTATCTCCTGCTGAGGGTTAGTGTGTGAGCGGTGGCGTGCTGTGTAAACGCACAAGTGGCGGACCCGCGCTTGGCCGCGCTCACTTTCGGCTTGAACAAGCTCATCTGGCCAGGACCATCCATATTGTTTTGGCCCACCGAATGGCTCCATAAGCCATGGACCCCTCTTCCACATAGCTATCATTTTTCTAAAAACTTGGAGGTAACACCCCTCTACCATGCATCAAGGGGGGACATCTCTCCTTTACAATCTGATAGCGCTGTTCTGCAGAACCCAGTGCAAACAAATACTGTCAGATCACAGGTGGAAAAACGGCATCTCAGTGAATCTGTATCTTTGGGAGACAACTGCGGTTAGATTCGGATTGGCCGGATTACTATATTCTTCACAGTTCCTTTTACGACCGCGTGAGCGGCATGCCTAACGAAGAAGCCGTGTAAAAGTTTCGCATCTCCAGATAGTTGATGTTTACCACCTAAGCACCACCGCTTACATTACAGAGGGATGCGCAACAACTGAAGATAAGCGTAGTCTGATGAAGTACGTTTCAAATTACCTGTTTGAGCCACCCCGCGGCAAGCACACGCATTCAGCTTCCTCACATTTTCTTTCCCATCAAATTTTAGTGCGTATAGCCAAAATGCAACCGCTCGAAACTCGCTAAAAGGTTTATATTGCACGTAGACGCCAAACCCAAAACAAGGTTGATGTAATCGGCAACTTGTAGTCCTCTCGGACCATTTAATATATGTTGGTTTGAGGAATAAATAGGAGAGTTAGGTTTAGTGGGGGCCACCGCAATTCACCCCAGGGCCTTTCCACTGCCCACGAACAAGCCCACGCAGTGCCATCTCCCCAAATTCATCCACAAGTGCTTTAGTGTCTACCCATCGCGGCAAAATGTTGGTAACAAACTTCACGTAGAAAAGTTCCTTGACCTTCTTCCGCCCCGTGGCTAATAAGGGGCTGGCATCGGCTCTCCAGCTGCGGTTGGGCAAAACTAGTAGAGACATAAAATTGAGGAAACTTTTGAAACCAGAAGCCAAACCCGGATGGGGGTAAAGCCGCGCCATGCATGAGCAAACCCAGTCCTATAAATGTCACTATCATATTGCCGTTTCTCCAGCAGCAACATTCGTGAAAGTCACAAAAGGGAACTCTGAAAGGTAGCAAAGGTAATCTAGGCAAAATCTCTCCTCGGAATATCCCTAGGAAGATAAGGAACGAGGTACAGACCAACCGCGGAAAGCATCATCCTCTTTGCGGATGGCGGTAGGACCGATCATCCACCTGGACCACTGCGGTCCAGACTAAATAATGCTGCTCCGGTCCACCAGCACTAGCTTCGTCCTCTTCCAACGCTACCAAACCAATCTAGACTTTTACCCTTCCGCAACGAACTAGCTGATGGCGGGAATACCGCGAGCACTCAAGTGCTCAGACCAACTGCCTGGGTCTGCTTAATAGAATCCCAGAAATCCAGTAGATGATTTTTGACACCAATCCCTACATAACAGCCCTCACAGAAACAGGTCCAACCGCAGATATGCTTGACTCAGAGATCCACACCATGAAATATATTCCTAAAAGACACGATTCTAGCTAAGTAGGTTTGGAGGGATAATCATTTATCATGGGAGCTTTCCTCCCTCCTCCCATGATAACTGAAGTGCCCTCATCAGCCAAAGTTGAAAGCCTGAAGTTGGTTTTCTCGCTTTTTAAGCTCGAAGAGCTTTTGCGTGGAATATTCTGTCGAACCCCGGTCTGCGGCCCGATGCAAATCAAAGACCTCATGACGCTCGTCAGCAGTTTATCTTGGCTCTTCCTTCAGCTAAATGCCGTTGCTAGGCCACAAATTATGACGATGAATTTTTCCTATGTGCGTTAATATTCTAGATCATTGCTGCATAGTTCTTTCATATATTTGTTTCGCATGAATTGCTCCTCTATTCGGCCTCAAGTATCTTTGTTTCAGTCAATGGCTCACCAAATGCTTTGCACGCTCGACCGATTATTCACCTTCCGATACGAATACTCCATCCCTCTTCTATGCATTTTACCCTTCAAGGTGAAAAGCCTTTAAGTATTACGCAGGATCCGTGAAAATTAACCATTCGATTTTAGGTTCTTGAGCTTCCTTTTAGGTCTGTATAGTTTGGTCTTGAGATACGGCATTCACAATGTAGCATTAGCTCTGACCACGATGGCCCCCATGGCGTAATGTATATGTAGCTGGGTGAAGGTTGGAGGGGGGATGAATTTTCCAGTACTGACTCTTCTGAAGCTTAGGGTGGGTGGACCTGTTTGACCCTGATAAATATGGAGCATTTTAAAAAAAAATGAGCAAACATGCTAGGTCTATGGCACAGCCACGTCTTTGGTTTGAAAATCCTTCTGGAATGTTCTCCTAGTGAGAAAGCAGGGCAGAGGACGAATCGCTTCTCTGCTTAGTCTGATTTTAAGAGATGGCGAACTAAAAGACAACACCATGGATGCGCTGCAATTCAAAGGGGTTGGAAGTGAGGTTTAATAAATGTGTGGGGAAATACTACAGATTGGTGAGCCCATGATAGATTTAAGTGGAAAATGCCCAAAGCCTTCTGGTATTTGTCGGCATATAACGAGGCCAATACGCACCATCTGGTTCCCGTGTTTTAGGTTGGGCCGAATAAACTTTTCGTCAGTCAAGGGGAGGCTGTCATTTGATGTAAGGTTGGATAACGCGTGGATCAAGTTTAGACCGCGAAACACCGCGATACTTAACTACTGGTGGTGATGAAAGGAGACGAAGTTATTGTCCAGTCAAAAATCCAGCAAATTTTGGCGAAGCAGGTCGCAGCTCTATCGATGGAGAATGTGTGTCTGCTCTGCCTTGGATCATACCGACGCGTTTATCGTCGATTATTCGAGGGACCCAATTGTCAAACCGTCTCTTGGGATAACCGGCGGCTGCCAGGAAATGTCGCTGATTAAGGCTTCTGTGGGTTACGTTGTGCACGAACATGGTAATGTTGATGGAGACGTTTGAAGGCCGTCGTTGATGCATATTAAATAAAGTTCCCAGCGCTGAGACCTGCGACATCCCTAAAGGAAACTGGGCCGATTTTGGGGTTTCTCTTAAATTCATTGTTAATTTTTGACTCGTCAGGAACTTTCTTAGAGATCTTTGCATGGAAAACGATAATCTTAAAGCTTATGGAGAGGTGCAACGAAATGCAGCCTTTCGAAGGCCGAGGTAGAATCGATAAAGACAACATAGGAAATGTTTTAGTTCTCTTTTTTCATCCGATTGTCACAAAGGGTTGGCTTATTGAAGGTGCGTGAACTCTCAGGAAGTGAACTCCACCGGGGAGGGAATAAAATGTCGTTCGAAGGGAGATGTTGAAAGGCAGCACCCTTCAGAATGAGTTCAAGCACAAAGCTTGGGAGGCTGGTTAGATTAGTTGTCCGATAGCTTGGGAGGAGATGCTCGCTACCTCTCTTAAAAACGTGCAGTGGCTGTATCCTTCCAGCGCTTGAGCAAAAACGAATATGGGAACAATAATGGAAGAAGAAAGCGTAAGAAATCATTACAGTACCCCTGAATCTTAAGATAAGGGGGTGCGGTAAATCATGTCCCAAGAGGCAATATATGTTTAGAATACAGAAGCCTTGATAAGCTGCACTCGTAGGAACAACGGCGGGGCCTAATGTTGTCATTAAAGGTGCATGGATTAAGCAGGAATAGCTGGTAGACGGGTTTGCAGCTACAAAGGCTACGAATGTGTTAAATACCTCCTCTGCCACCGAGATGGGAATGTAATAGCAGCACTTTGGTAATCGCTGAAGGTTGAGGAAGTAGACAATGTGTCTCTTAGACGTCG
Organism: Fasciolopsis buskii; assembly: GCA_008360955.1. Lineage (NCBI taxonomy): Eukaryota > Metazoa > Platyhelminthes > Trematoda > Plagiorchiida > Fasciolidae > Fasciolopsis > Fasciolopsis buskii. The sequence continues at coordinate 109,609 of LUCM01000143.1, forward strand.
TTTTTATTCAGAGAAAAGCGCTTTGTTAGACCGAATTCGGGTGAGGGTTGTCTGATGCACATTCAGTTTTTACTGCAGCATTTCAGGCCTGCATAGTTTGCATGTAGTTTGAAAACTTTTCGCGCCTCGTGCAGAAGCTGCAAGGTCGTTTCCAGAAAATGAGCTAGATTTTTCTTCGCAGATGCTTCCAGGATGTCCGGATACGTGCCACCTCTTATTTACGTGGACCTTGTATTGGGACGAAACGGCTGGCTGCTTTTGAGATGTGCTCTTTGAAATTTTCTTTCGTGGTGTACGCAAGGGGTCAGTGTATTGTAGTACCTAGTACGAATTGGAGGGAAACATTCGGAGAATCAAAGTTGGTTCTTTCAACGGACCCCGCCTTTTTTGGCTCAAAAGATGAGTGTCCAGCTGACACTAGGGTTAAAACTTACAGGCTGCTTGTTACTTGATGAGTGGTGTTATGACAGACCGGGGCAGTTTGGTAGTGTTCATTAGCAATAACCAGGTCGAAGAGACAAGGGATGGCCCTGCCCGACAGCTGTTCGGAACATTTGCGTATTGCGTCTCGGTTTTAGAGGATCACCGCTACGAGGCGTTTTTCGAATGCCTTTCCAGTTGCACCAGCCCTTGGCCGATCTGCACTTGCTAAATTAAAATTGCTTGTAATCATGTACGGTTAAAAAGAGCGAGCTGTCAGAGGGAGACCTGCATTGACCAAATATCCTTGATTTGCATCGGGCTGCAGACTGGGGTTCGACAGAATATTCCACGCAAAAGCTCTTCGAGCTTAAAAAGCGAGAAAACCAACTTCAGGCTTTCAACTTTGGCTGATGAGGGCACTTCAGTTATCATGGGAGGAGGGAGGAAAGCTCCCATGATAAATGATTATCCCTCCAAACCTACTTAGCTAGAATCGTGTCTTTTAGGAATATATTTCATGGTGTGGATCTCTGAGTCAAGCATATCTGCGGTTGGACCTGTTTCTGTGAGGGCTGTTATGTAGGGATTGGTGTCAAAAATCATCTACTGGATTTCTGGGATTCTATTAAGCAGACCCAGGCAGTTGGTCTGAGCACTTGAGTGCTCGCGGTATTCCCGCCATCAGCTAGTTCGTTGCGGAAGGGTAAAAGTCTAGATTGGTTTGGTAGCGTTGGAAGAGGACGAAGCTAGTGCTGGTGGACCGGAGCAGCATTATTTAGTCTGGACCGCAGTGGTCCAGGTGGATGATCGGTCCTACCGCCATCCGCAAAGAGGATGATGCTTTCCGCGGTTGGTCTGTACCTCGTTCCTTATCTTCCTAGGGATATTCCGAGGAGAGATTTTGCCTAGATTACCTTTGCTACCTTTCAGAGTTCCCTTTTGTGACTTTCACTGTGCTGCTGGAGAGCAATATGATAGTGACATTTATAGGACTGGGTTTGCTCATCATGCGCGGCTTACCCCCATCCGGGTTTGGCTTCTGTTTCAAAGTTTCCTCATTTTGTCTACTACTAGTTTTGCCAACCGCAGCTGGAGAGCCGATGCCCAGCCCCTTTATAGCCACGGGGCGAAAGGTCAGGACTTCTAGGAAGGTTAACTTGGCGATGGGTAGACACTCACTTTGTGATGATATTTGGGAGATGGCACTCGTTTGTGCTTGGCTTTGGGCAGTGGAGGCTGGGATGGATTTTCGGCCCCCACTAAACCTAACTCTCCTATATCTCCCAACATATATTTTCCGAAAACTACAAGTTGCCTCACACAACCTTGTTTTTTGGTCTGCAATATAAACCTTTTAGCGAGTTTCGAGCGGTTGCATTTTGGCTATACGCACTAAAATTTGATGGGAAAGAAAATGTGAGGAAGCTGAATGCGTGTGCTTGCCGCGGGGTGGCTCAAACAGGTAATTTTAGCTCATAGACCTACGCACTTTGCGCATCCCTCTGTAATGTAAGGTGTCTTATTAACATCAACTATCTGGAGATGCGAAATTTTACAGGCCCGTTAGGCTGCCCTCACCGGTCGTAAGGACTGTGAGAATATAGTCTTCCGGCCATGAATCTAACCGCATTGTCTCCCAAAATACAGCCATTTTCACTGATCCGTTTTCCACCTGTGATCTGACAGTATTTGTTTGCACTGGGTTCTGCAGAACAGCGCTATCAGATTGTAAAGGAGAGATGTCCCCCCTTGATGCATGGTAGAGGTGTTATCGTAGGAAATGATAGTTGTGGAAGAGGAGTCCATGGCTTATGGAGCCATTCCGGTGGGCAAACAACATGGATTTGTTCCTCCAGATAGCTTGTTTAGCCGAAAGTTGACCGCCAAGCGCGGTCGCCACTTGTGCGTTACACACGCACGCACCGCTCACACACTCCTATCATAATAAACTCAGCCTGCTGTCCCTCCCGACTATCTTTTCCTTGTACCGATCAAGTGTCAGGGTTGACAGTATTGCAGTCGTACGGAGCCGAGTAAGAGTGACGCACAAATGGTCATAAAGGTTAGGGGCAAGCAAAGTTAATACGAGACTTGCGGTAGGACAATCGGTTCTACAATGTCTGTGATCGGGACGTAGGATGGTCTGAGGGGATTTCTTAAGTGTTGGCTTGGGTGCAAGCCTGTGCAAGCTTCAACCACACGACGGTCGTCATGACTGTTGAAGAAAACCTCCGGCAACGGTCACATAACTCGAACGCTTTTACTCGGCTGGTTTTGTCGCTTTATGACAAAAATGACGCCTTTTCGATTAGGAATAATGAGTATGTCTACGATTAAACGCCTTGCAGCCCATGCCGATTGACGGGTCACTTGGCAATCAAAAGCTCCTATATTTAGGATAATGACACCTTTTGCCCTGTCCCTCATCGATGCGTTGACACAGCTAACAAAAGATTGTCTACGCGAAACGGAAGATCAGTAGTTTCTACAATATGCTACAGTCCTCTTAGTGTGTCGCGGCACGACTGGATCTTCAGCTGAGCATTATAGATTCTGCAAGGCACTCCGGCTGCAGAGGATAGGTAGAACCCTACCTCGTTTTTACTCTTTTACTGCCGAACTCCAAAATCAAATAATGGGCGGGGGGAGAGCGTTTCCAAATAATATTCCTGACCGTTTGCCAGTAGGGTCAGTGAACTTCTTCATTCTGATCCACGTAACACGACGCACCATGGGGACGTCTGCATCAGGCTGCTTGGGAAATCTCAGCATCATGACCGCCCGCTACTTGTCGCATTCGGAGATTTACCGACAGCGATACAGCTCACCATTTTTCCAGCAATTGCCTAAGATGCTGATTTTATGAAAAACAAAATAATTCTCGACTGGCGGACTTTATAATGACTGTCAACCCATCTGCTATTTTACTCACTTTCGGAATTTGTTTATGAAATTCTGAGGAATTCAAGCTACCGGATTTATTTAAACCCAGTTCTTTAACTTGAGATAACGGAGATTATCCGTTCAAAATTTTTGAGTATTCTTTAGGAACGCTGGTTTTCCTTCTTTTGATTGTTTTTCTTGTCTGATTTTTCCACAATCTATTCGGTTCTCCTGGAATTGAACGATTTAAAGTCTTGTGGATATTTTGTAGTGGAAGAATCCATTGGTCCAGGTAAAATGTTCACACAAATTTTACTTCGTCAACCAAAAGTTAAAGGATCCTTCCTTGGACGACATCCAATATTTGGTGGACTCATAATGGTACTTTTCATTATTTTGCTGGGCACTCCTTTGGATGCAAAGGTGAAGTTATTTACTTTACCGTCTGGTTTCTCAAGGAAGAGCATTATTTCGTCCATAAAATTTGATTTTGTTTACACGACCAGACCTTCAGTCCTCGGCCCATGCCATGGCTGAAGAGATTCCTGTAGCTGGCTTCCCTTTGTTTAGGGTCATTGCACTAAGTTTCAGGCAATCGTTCATACAAGCAACGCATGATTTCTTCTCTTAGAAAATTATTTTAACCACTGATAATAAGTCGATTTTCGGGGGGGGATGGCACATACTTTCTACATGGAAGGAGAGCTGGGTGTGTATGTACCATCCCCAAAACTCAAATAATTTCAGTGTTAGTCGTCTCACTGAAGCATTTATAGACCTGTATGGTCTTGTTTCCAGCTGTAAGATAGTTGTAGGTGACTTCACCGATAATTATCTCAGTCAGTCTTCATTGTCGGCCCCATTTTGTCCTCAAAACACACGTTAAAGGATGGACTCAGCATGTGATCACGCCCACAAGGATTTACAACATTTAAGAACTAATTTTTGCGCATAGCATTCTTAGTGTAAAGGTCTCAGCACTAAAATCCTCCCCCAGAGGTGACCATAACATGATCACTAGTAGCTTCCTTCTTCGTGACAAACCCTTTTTTGCTATGCGTACTACAAATACTGTCTCCGCTTCCTATATTTCTACTTTATGGGAAGAAATCCATGACGCTCCAAAAACCCTTAACTGGTTTAGCCTCTGCTTATCACCTGACCGGCAGAATGCGGCAGACGACCTTTAGACCTATCTTCTTTTCACAAATAATCCTCTATCTATATCGATGCCCAGCAAAGACCCAGGGTGCATCGCAAGCTTTTTTGACTCCAGACGAAAACTTAAAGGTCTCGGGTGTTTATCATAAAACAGGGGACTTCTCTCGTTTGTTGCAATCCAATTGCTTTTAAAAGAAATCATTGGTGCATCAGAATTAAGGCTCAGAAGTCACAAAGTGCCAGCACGCTGTTCACCTAAAGCAGTTTAGAAGATTCTCCACATTTTCAAAGTTCGTCCTCTGTCCGCGTCGTCGACTACTCTGAATTTCAGCAGTTTTCCTGCCCTAAGCATGGGAGGCGTGTAGATATCGTGGAAGAAATTAACACACATTCACACACGCAGACGAAGAATAATCCATTGGCATATAAACGTTTTCTCGGTTGTGATTTTCAATTTTCCCTTGAGAAAGACTATGCATGATAGTCGAAACGATGGAGATTCACATGTACCAGCGACGTTATGTTATTAACATACCATTTGAAATTTCTAATACACACTTCTACTCCCATTAAGGAAACTCTGCCCCATTATCCAATCCATCGCATGCTGATCACCTTATTCCACGCTGCCGACAGCATATTGGTGAAATATACCCAGCCATCCTACAGTCCTGGGCCTGACGACATCGCGCCAGTCATAGTTTGCACCGCTGCTCCGGACCCGTCTTTGCTTCTTTTAAATTTGTACTCGCTCTCCGTATCCTGAGTAACGTTTTCGTCACAATGGAAGACCTCCACAATCGTTCCATGCCACAGGATATTCCTTGTATGACACGAAAATCATCACTCCATTAGCCTATTTCTAATAAGACTCATGGAAAAACTCGTCAGAAGCATCACAGGCAAAATGTCTACTCGCTCAAATTCTCATCAACCCATCCCAAAATGGCTTCTTGAGTGGACGATCTTGCTTTATTCGTTAGTGTTTTCATGGGCTCCAGGTTCGTCAGCCGACGGCAGCATAAGTCAGTTGGATTGTAGGTTGATTTCCCATGTCCAGCGTTTAGCCACTGGTTCGACGTGTCATTGTAAGCCTGTTCAAAATAAAAGTTATAATACGGTTGTTTACGTTGTGGAAGAAGTGTGAAACAACTTCTTGATCTGTCCAGAACACTACAGACCAGTAGATGGATTTGAAGGCCATTTTTGAGGTCTGCAATAATCTTTCCAAAATGCAACATTTGACTACAGGCGTGGGATCGAAATTTAAGTCACGGTGCGAGTTGAGCCTTGACTAATAATGTCCCAACATCGCAACTGTATGGTTTCCACTTCGACTCCGGAGACCACTGCACCATGGCAGTTCCGGTTCGTTTGAAAAGGCTTGCCTGCATGAACGGGCACTGCATAGATTGTTTGAACTTAGGTTCCCTTAAACTGGTCATAAAATCTTCCCATGATGAGTTATGTGCGGGATAAATGGGGAACATCCGACCAGTTTTTTCTTGCAAAGTCATTTTAGCACCAGCTTTCAGCATCACGTGACTACTCAATATCAAACTGTTATCGTTTCAGTGACAGACAAATTGTTCCTGCTTAGTTATCGAAAGGCACCCGAGCTTCATTGCGTCCAGAGCAGTTGACATTTGGCAACGTCTTCTAAAGCAGATGCTCTACTGCTTCGGCTAACCGAGGCAGACGATAAGAGAACGCAAAATAACAAATCACGGCGCAACCCACACTGGGTGTCGGCAAAGGAATCCTGCGAGGTAGCCTAGGCGAAATGAGAAGTCAGTTGTTTTTAGTGCTGACAGACCTAAGTAAATCACCGCACTTTATTGCAAGTAGACACTGTGAGCGCCGCAAGTAGCCAAGAGCAGGTTAGCTGAAACGAAGTAGGCCAACCCAACCGGGAGATTGACCGTAAACTTAGACGATTGACATATGCGACATTGCAAGAAATCTCACATGAAAAAACAACCACAAACTGCAGGCTGCGACGAAGCGCGGGAGGTGGTTGAGAGCCCAAATTTCTTGACATGGAAGGAGAGTATTGAGAGAGTATTGAGAGGCATCAAACAGATCGGTACTTGGTCTGCTCGTTTGATTCCAACAGACATAGCCACGCCATGCAGAAGAAGAGACAGTTGCAAAAACACTCATCATCCGCTGTTGCACATTGAAGGGGGTTGAAAACAACAATCACAGATGGCCGAAAATGTGTTCAAAGACGACGGAGTAATTGAGAATGCAACCTTTGGTCCGCAGCAGCATTTCAAGACCGCAAGACTCCTGACATTTTGATTGAATAACGCGACATAGAAGATCAGGAGGGCAAACTCCGCTACTGAATATTGTGAGACAGGGACTTGCGGCAACAAACAGCAAAAGCAAGCTAAAGCGGATAATTTCTCACATCGGTGTGACGTGATAAGTGATTAATATGTACTCCGTTGATTGAAAGGAGATGCAAAGTTAGCAATGAGGTATCCGACCCTTTGTTCATCTTTGCATTCGTTTTGCATCCTTACGCCCATATTCCCGCGCTCGTTGAGGCCGATCAATTCTGTTTTCGGGAGTTCAATGTGCTTCGCCTAGTGATTCAAAGTGCCTTGCTAAAATTAACCAAATTAAGATTGTAGACGCTTGGCTGCCAGTGAGCCGATCAGCTAGTAGGGACATTTTGTGCGAAGTAAAATTCAAACCAAGACTGCTTCGCGAGTGCCAACGATATTGACTGAACCAAACGTCAAACCGTCTAAATAATGCTGACCTGAAGATTCAGCCAACGCAACAGCCTGAACAGAGCCGCTGGTCAGAATCTGTCCAGCTCCAACTAAGGTTAATGTAACGCTTGATCCATACAAGGTTGACTTCTTCTAAAATCTGGTCTCACGAAGAAAATAATCTGCAAACAGCACGCGAAAATGAGGCGGTTAAATTACTTTATGTGAATCGGGATGAGTCATCCCTCACAATTCGAATGGTCAGAATGCTTTAAACAGCCACTGTTTCCCTCCCAACCCTTTTCCCCAAATCTCAATCGACACGCTTTTGGATGTACCAACCATGCCAGCAAACATTCCTTGGTCCACCCATAACTCCCGCACCTTTGAGTATTATTGAGCGCGCAAAATTATCGTTTGGTTTCATAACTCAGCGGGCCTCAATCAGAATAGATTGCATTTGTCTGCAATTCAACACTTTACTGCAGACCCGCTCCACACATTTTGTTATCCATCGGCAACATATTTCACCTAATCGCTTTTATTCTTTTTTCACACCGTCATTCCTTGTAAAATTTATTTCATAACCATTTAATTCCCTTTCTGAGCCACCTTTCGCTAGCGGACAACTGGCGAATTCCTTCGTGCAACAAACCTAATTTTTTATCGTGCTGCTTTTATATTTTTGCACTTTAGTCAATCTTTACTCTCCCTCTCACGAATCACTCGTAACTTTAGGGAAATAACACGTCGAATTTCAGCATTTACTGTAACCACTTGGACTTATCTTGAATCCAAGCGGCCCTCGCGATGTCAATCGAGAAATTTATCTATTCAGCTATTTATTTAACAGATCCGTAAAAATTACCATGACAGACGATTTATGGTTAATACCTAAGTTATAACGGAATGCAGAGGACAAACCTCCGGATTCATGCTATACTAATGGCATACTGGAGGCTCAGTCCAGGCCAGCTGATTGGCCCACGGGTGAATCCTTGCCAAAAGAAAAGGAAGTCATTAATATCATCCAAAATACTGTGCGAACGACAAGCCCGATGTTTCTCACAGAGACATCAAAAATCGTTTCCCAATCGGAGTCTCAATAATGGTTTCAAGAGTGTTAAAACCTGAGCCACGAATGTAAAACCAGATCATTTTTTCGGATTTTACATTTACAGAAAATAACCTGACTTACCCCATTCGCCATGTGCTCATCCCCAACAGATCTTATATCAGTGATTTGCACTGCCTTGGGGATGGCTTGGTACAAACCCGTGATTTTCTGCAGGGTTCTTGAATAATTTAAAAGATATCTGATAGATTGCCACATGACGCTTTCACCTCTTTATTCAAAAAATGGGATAATCGATAAACCAAAGTTAACCCGTCCTACTTATTACTGGAGTCAAACAGATTTTGCACCACACCGACCACATGAAGGGGAGAACAGCGAGTACATAATGGAGTTCACCGTTTTTGTGGTCATCTTCCGAAATGCCAGTGCAGAGTCTCATTGCAGAATCAAGCCCAGAAGTTTCCTTCCCGGAACAGTGTAGCTTGCAAGGTAAATGCATCAACTTCAAGGTGAATTAGTTCCAGCCAGTCATATTAGCGCGTAAAACTAACTAAAAAGACAACATCAAGTGATCAACAAAGTGAAATTGGAAGCGAAACTGTCGCCGTTAAACCGGGAGCTACTACTAGTCAGGCTAATGATCGAAACAACCCACTGAGATATGTAAAATAACGCATTGAATTGAAAGGTTCTACCAATTTGTAATATAAGGTACATGCTGTTTATTCGCATAAGAGAACGAAACTGAAAGAAGAACAAATCCAATGTTTAACGTTTCCCCTAAAGCCAGAAAGGGGCATTTATGTAAAATACATGTTCAATAAGTAAGGACTTTTGGTCGTTGATTTCGAAGCCCATGGCAACGGGGTACAATACGGCTCTGGCAATTCAGCCCTTCCTAAGTAGAGCAGTCGAAATTACTTCTCTCATTTGGGTGAAACCAAATGATGTTTTATCATGCACAGAAACATTGGAATCAAACTGCAAACAAATTCCATTTTGCCCAGCTTCGACTACTTATGAGTATCTAAAGCACAAAGTGGAGCATTTTGGGCAATCGAATTTGATACATTCTAAATCGCTCCGAACGGTTCTTCTAATTATTACAGCGTCATAGACCCACGGAGTTAATCACACGAGGAGTGTAGAACTCCTAACACCCTCCATTTCAGATGGGGATGGAGACTGATGCTCAACAGGTATTTGTTTCCAACGTATTTTCATTCGTAAACCCGCTAAAGCAAACCAAGCTCTATAGAAACAGAAACAGCACAAAATCGGGAACTATTGGGCATACAGGGTTTGATCATTGGAAATAATTGCACATTTCCGAAACCTGGGAAACGGAACAGACACTGTTCCAACTAAGCCAGCATCGAACCATTTGGGCAAGAAAATTTGCCGAACGAAAGGAAAAAGCCGCTCCCTTTGAAAACGCCGCACAGCGTGAAGAAGATTCTAATAACGATGAATCGAAGAATCATGAGATACGTTCACCCAGTGAATAGATCTTTTGGCAACGCGTGCTTGCGATCATCAATTGAAAATCTAAAATAAAAGTAGGGCTCCAATCCTGTGGCTTCAAACCGCCATAAACAGCTCTTCGACGTATTCAAGGCACCGGCGGAACTGGGCTCCGGGCTTTTTGTATTTCACCAGTGATTCCCGGTCTTCCGTCAACTGTGGATATTAGGCAGCTACGTGCGATAGCATTTTACAAGACACCAAGCACCCTGAAGAAAACTTTATCAACAAGGTCAATCTTACTGGGTTAACCATGCGTCTGCAACGAGTATACTATTATTATTCCCCTTAAATTTGAGCCTTGTATGGAGCTGATATCAGGCAGTAATCGATAGGCCGACGGACTCTCCGAAGGCTGGATCAATGCAAGGCAGGACCAAGCGTGCTGGTGAGTTTTGGGGAGCCTTCCGAAATAAGGGGGAGGATGACTGGAGCAATCCCCGGGTGTTCAGTCAGAGAAGCACACAGGTTGAAGCATAGGAGCAACCTAGAGCGAATGCGCTAGTAATCAACACTAAATCAGGTGACATAATAAAAATGGGTGGCCACAATATCCACAACCAAGGACAGTACAAATCGAATAGAATTGCTAATCGAAACGGAAAACAGGAAACGGAGAATCTTTACTCCGTTGAAAATCCCGCAGCCAAAATACGCGCAGTGCGGATGAAATCACACGGGATCGCCATTGTTTGCATACGTGGGGCTTCATCCACCGAATTTTCAGAAGGCCTCCAGCAACATGGTGCTTTAGGAAAAATCGCCACCAGTATGAATTCCAGCCCAATCATTACGCATTCTAACGTCCTCGTGATCCCGTGGAGCTTGAGAAGCTGCATATAGGGTAGGATTGAGGGAGCCTCCCCGCAATGGTTGCGTCAAAGCCATCACCAGATAAAAAAGCGGTATGGGTGGGCTAAGATTCTTGCCGCCCCCGGTTAAGAGTGACCACGTGATACTGAGGTTCAAGGTTTCGACTCAGTCATGTGAATGGGCCCGTGGCCGAGTGCAGTATTTATGAAAAATTGCATATAATTGAGAGCATGCTCCGAGCAGCCCAACTCGATTGGAGTGCAGGGGACTCCGTTGTTGTAGGGTCCATGTGGCTAAGAATAGAACCTCATTTTCATAAGCAGTAAGATGCCTTGGTCCTCTTACATAAAGCTGACAAAACTGGCATCCCGAGATGAGGAACCCGCCATTTGCCCAATGATTGGTTAGCAAGAACGAAGCTTGCATACTCATTAGGAGCCAGGGAACGTTGAAGCACTAAATGACGTACAAGTTTGATTGAATTGTCATTCTATTTGCCACAGAACTCCCAAGTGGCAGCCTCTTGTCAAGCGGTCGGAATGCGTATTTTCTGTTCTTGACTGCAGTGGGAATATGGAGAAGGTAACATTCTAAGAGGTGGGTGCCATTTTGTGCATGTCAACAGAAGAATTGTGGATGCTCATTTCTCTCCTTGGGTTAACTCTTTCCTTTAACAACTGAACCATAACCTGGCCCCACTTTGAAGTAAACATCAAGCCGTGTCCATCACTCCTGAGGAGAGATAAAAATACGGTAGCAAATCTTCAAAGAGGGCCACAAAATGAAGGTGTGGTCTCAGGAACATAACCTATTCCAATGGACCTCGTGCACCGAGCCTGTAGAGTATACAATACAGATGGTCAGGAGGGGACCTAATAAGGGATATCCAAACAACCTAGAGACATCCTAACAGAAACTTCTTCAAATTAGCTGCGGCTTAAGCATTGCGCGATCGCACACCGAAGCGAGAGAGACAGCAACCAAGGTCGAGGGCTGGGGAATAATTTTTCTCTGTTACATTATACCGTTCGTGGAACTCACTACCATTGATGGTCCTGTTGGGAACCAGAGAGAAGCTATCAAGGGAAACGAAGGGGGGAAGTAAAAAATAGAGGAGGATTCACAATAAGCATATCGGTGGAAGGGAAACTTTCAAAGAAAGAAAAAAGAAAATACAGCAGACATCATAATTGAATGACGGTGTGAGGTAAGAAGGCGGAAAAATAGGGCGTCGCAACTACAAGACTAACAAATCATTAATTGCCAGCCAAACTATCCCTACTGAACAGATGGATGAAAAGCAGCGAAATGTGAGGGCAGCATCGTTGCACAATAAAAATGAAAAAGTGACGGAAGAGGAGAAAAATGAAAGGATAGAGACAAACCAAGAAAGCAAAAAAGGCAAGGACAGCCCTCAATGCATGCAAGAACACACGGGCATAAGCCAAATCGACATGCAACATCTATATATTCACGTACAACACATATCCGGCAAAGCGCTCTTAATATTTTCCACGGATGGAACACTGTTAGGATTCATTTAAACCAGTAGCAGAAGTTAAAAGTTGGGCCGTCCATCCTTCTTTCACTTCCCATCGTCTTTCGCCATTTCTATCCGCTGTGCATAAGTTACCGTTTACCATCCGTGCTAGTTCTGAGCTATCGGCGTCCTCGTTTTATTTTGAGCACGGCAGGTCTGAAAGTGCCTAATCATATGTGTATATATAGGAGCCAAAATAAGAAGGTTGGGAGCGCGGGGATGAGGGTGAAGATGTGGAATTTCATGATAATAAGCGGGCAAGGGCCTTATGAGTAAGTCCCGAGCTTAAGACACCACCGTCCGTTTGGCAGCCGAAAGCACAGAGGTCGGGAATTATAAGGGCGGCCTACACAAAGGCCTCAGGTGTGGATACTAAGTGGCCAGAGTTACAATTCAGAACTCTGGATGTAAATGTACTGGTTTTCACTGAGACCTGGTTGCGGCCCGGGGAGGGTGACAATAATTTAATGGCGCGGGATTATTCATACTTTTGAATAGATGGAGCGGATGGGAGAATGAGAGGCGGGACGTTGATACTAGCAGCTGAAAATTACGAGGCGTAGGAGGGTCACAAGCTGCATATCCCAAGCATACACGTCCTGGTGGCTCGAGGATCTCAGTTGTAGGTGTGTATCGGAGCCCGGGGTCGACGCAAGTGGAGGACGGGGAATTGTTTCCATGTCTCAGTGTGGTTGCAGGGTCTGCGGGCAGGCTTCCCACACTGGAAGAATTCAATACCCCTGAGAGTGACTGGGTTTGCGAGACAGCTGCGAAAGGTAACTTTGGGCATCAACTATTGCAGTTCGTGCATGAGAGTGCGATAGCTGAACAAGTTACCGAAGAGATTAAATGGAGATCCGGGCAAGTATCTTCAACCCTCCACTTGTTGATTACGAGAACGCCAGATGATATAGGGAGCCCTGAGTTGAAAGATCCAAGTTTGAGTGAATACGCCGTAATCCGTGTGCGACTGAGTATGCGGTGACTGGCGGCCCCCAATAAATATGGCAGGAACTTCTCAGGAATGGGTAAAAGTAGGCTGCTGGACTTGGGTCTCCAAACTCGGTGGAAAGTAGAGAGGTTGCAACTGCGTGGATTGTCAGTGGGAGGCAATTAATAGCAACCTGCTAACAATAACAGACTTGGGTGCACCCCTACGCAGGACCAAGCGAAAGGGGCTACCACCAGGGTGGAGAAGCAGGATCATGAGAGCCAGAAGGCATTAGCGCAGGGCTTTCGTGAGTTACAGGGATACACATGGCTACAGAGGTTACCTAAAGAGAGAAAGAGAGTGTCCCGCATCCAACGGCAGTGCCAAACAGACTACGAGGAGCGAATCGCTGGGGTTGCTAGAAGGAACCCCAAAGCCTATTAGAACTACGTGCAGGCTGAGGCCGATTTGCGGAAGACCGTAGGCAGAGTCAAAAATCACCAGGAAATTTGGTCGGCCGGCAGTCAGGAGAAATCCGAAATTTTTCCAGGCGGTAAATAGGCAGGATCAAAGGACACAGGGACGAACGCTAGGTCCCGTCACCTTTTTGGTGGAGATGTCGGACGGAGCGATCGCGGCGGAAGAAATGTGGGACATCCTAACAAAAATGGACGCGTCGAAAGCAGTGGGGCCTTATGGGATCCACCCGGAGATAATAAATCCGCTGGCGGAGGTCCCGGTGAAACCTTGCACCCAACTCTTTAATGCATCGCTGGACTAAGGGCGGCTCGCCGCGGACCGGTTAACATCGACAGTCATACTGGTGCATAAAGGTGAGCTGAAAACTCTTAAAAGTTTCCCTCGCCGCAGGACAGTCAATCACCTAGAAACTAACGAGTTAGTGCCGACGGAGCAGCACGGATTTTAGCACAAGGGTTCCTGTGTGACCAACTTCATAAGCTTTCTGGACGAAGTAACATTTAGAGTTGGATGGGGCGAGAGGGACAAAGTCTGCTATCTGAACCTTCAGAAGGCCCTTGGTTCCGCGAAACACAGGCTTCTTAACCAAATGTGAACGCTTTCGGAATGGATGCTAATGTGAATAATTAGAAAGCACAAAGTCTGAAGGGTCGATCTTTCAGAATGAGAATCGATGGGTGTCTATCGGACAGGGGATGGTTATACAGCGGGGTGCCTCAGGGGTCTGTCTAAGGACAGCTGCTCTTCTCCGTGCATGTCAAAAACCCAGCTAGTGGATTGGCAAATTCGTGTCCCACGATTGCTGACGACAACAAACTATTGAGGACGGCAAACAGTGACGCTATCAAAGGGAATCTGGATAAAGTTTACCGGTGGTCGGTGAGCTGGGATCTTCCGTTGAACTTGGACAAATGTCGGCGGCTCATGGAGTGAGAGGCGAATTCCATTCGCCACGTGGGTCTACTAGGGCATCAGGTCGCAATGGAACAGTCTCAACAGGCAAGAGACCACGGGATATTTGTGAGTGCAGACTTCAAACTTAGTCTCTGATGTCGGAAGGCAGCCAAGAATTTATGGTGCACTCTACGCCAACTTAGGAGGACCGTAGGATCTAAGGAGCCTAAAGTTATTCTGTCATTGTTCAAAGTATGTGTCCAACCGCACTTGGAATACTGTGTCCAGGCATGGAGACCATATTTGATAAGATAGCAAAATCCTGAAACAGACTCAGCGTGCTTTTACACCGTGGTTTGGGCATTGGAGGCTCATGGGGTATGAGT
>LUCM01000146.1:0-17577 GCA_008360955.1 Fasciolopsis buskii
CTCTCCTCGTTGTTTGAGCTAACGGAGCCAGACCCAGCTGAAGTAAACTTTGCGCGACTCAAATGACTGTGACCAGTTGAACAATTTCTGCCCATTGTGGCTGCTATCCTTTCCCCCCAATCGAATGAGCCTCCGAAAATTGCGCTCACCTTGATTTCAGTACCCCAAGTATCAGCAAACTTTTTCCTTTCAAAACACAAGACCCCAGTGTTATCGATTTCAATTTTGTCCCACCGTATACCTATCCTAAATAGATGAATATTTCTTCACCATAGATGCCTGTTTGGCTTTCAGCAGCCATAAGATTTTGTGAACCATTAATTTGTTTCCTTTTTCCTGCAAACTTGGAAACCATTATTTAGCACGCATTTACTGGCAACCTCTCAAATGCGGATCAGAATTAGTGCATCTCTCTTTCTGTAGCCCAAACAGAAAGTCGACCAACAATCAGCTATAAAACTAGAAACCCGCAAAATTGCAACGGTTGATGTCCATTTCTGCTCATGCTTATTCCCGGTGGTCATCTCTTTGCCAGACCCATGCTGTTCTTTGTAGACAGAAAAAAATTAATTCAGAAACATTTGGCGTACATCTCGCAGCGCGACTCTATTGACCTGAACCGGCGTTACAGCGCTAATTGACAGCACAGAGTAACCGCGCAACTTCTATTTCAAGGTTCACATTCACCTCATGGAGCGATGGAGGATAAATATTAATGACAACTTCTGCTAAGAGCAGCCTCCGGGTTCCGTGCCTCTTGGTTGTACTGAGTCGGAAGTTTATGGGATTCGCTCCTCCCGAATCGCCAGAGGTTTACCTCTTTTGAAATGAGAAAGTAGAAGACAAGGAATGCTTACACGTCTATCGTTGTATGAGGCGGACTAAAAATTGGTAATTGGCCAAACTAATTACTGGTCCCAGTAGACCACCAGTGAACCAGGTCTGTCGAGGACGAGGACCCAATATAAAGGTCAGCCATGGCCAGGAAGCATCACATCACGTGACTAAGCGTGCTTCCAACAGTCGACTAATTGTTGAGTGTTGGCTAGTGTAATTGCTTTATGCATCGCCTGTGACGGCTACGGATGAACGTGATATGCGGTGTACCGCGAAGTTTGAGTAGTGATAGTTGCTCAGCCCAGTTAGCTACTCTATGATTTTGCTGCCCATAAGTGGTTTACGTAATCTTATCTTGTCTTGAGGCAAATGACATAGACAAAGATAGCAGGTGGAGGCTGGCATTGAAATTAGATGCCCTATTATGTTTGGGTAGCCTGGTGGATCGGCTTAAGAGTGCTTCTATGGGAGCGGGCATAAACATGGGCCTACATTTAAAAACGGATAGGAATTGTTCGAAATTTCCGTATTTAGAGCAGTCGATGCACCCGGGCGATGTGAAGCATATGCTTGTACGATGGAGTCTGAAATCTAGCCTTTGTAGCTTTATTCGCAATTTATTTCACTTCATACTGCTAGATCACCAGTCACTTGAAAAAATTTAGCTTTGGCGATGGCAGCCACTGCGACGAATAACCCTGAATTCTCTTCGTAATAGCGCGAGGAGATCTAGCGGAACGAGAGTGCGAGAAGCTATACCATGCTCTTGCCCATAGCCAAAAGTCTTGGCAGCCGATCTCATGTGATGTGAACTAAATCGAACTCAGGTGAACCAAATCTTTGGATGTCGGCAAACTGAAAGTTTGCTCGCCTGAAAACACAGCCTTCCTCAAAAAAACAAGGTAGAGCTATCACAATTTAGGTTCACCAGACGAACATGCCATGCCTCGTTGCTATGAGAGAGATGCTCAAGTTGGGAAGGTGGCAGGGTAATGGGAAACCATCCTGCAGTTTTGCCAATTTATCTTGATAAATCGAGGCAGCGAGACAAAACAACGAATTACAGGCTGAAAGGAATCGCTGATGAACCTGATGGTCAAACAACACCCATAGTAATGTTATGGTCGGAGACGAATGCATTCTCCTAATGGGAAGATTATTTTGGCTTCGGGAACCAGCTTAAATGTCCAAGTTTAGCAAGAACTAGGGCGGTGAAAACCCAAAATATCCGTAACGGAAGCTTGCTCGATGAAGTTTACCTCGGACCACGGCAAAGCCAGCAAACAGTAGCGGTGGCGACGGCCAGAGGACCCCGCTGGTACCTCATTCAAAAACGAGGGCGGCGCTGGGTGTTGGCAACAGAAAACTGAAGTGCCGTCTCCTCCGCTTTAACTAAACTTTAGCTACAGAGAATAAAATAGGCTCCTGACACAAAATATCCAAGCATGCGAGGCCATTGTACGCGTGGCTATGTAAAATCTTCTGAATTTATGAATCCACTACCATGCATGTAACATCAGCGCTTTATGGTAGCAAGTTTTCTTGCGCTTGAAACTTGCTTGCTTGCCCTCAATCGGCCACTTCAATACGAAGTTTGTGACCAGAGAAAACCACATGCTATACCTGTCAATTGACAATGACTCTCGTTCTGAATCTTCGTAACCACGTATTTCAGATTTGTTTACCCTTGTATAATAAATAACTTTAAAAATAGTATGGCAAAACCCACGAATTGATTGTTTTGGATTTGGGGTTGGCTTTATTGACGCATATTTAGAAAGCACGTCAATGCCTATTTTAACACGTGTGTGTGCCTACATCAAAAGCCCTCACTAACAGTAGATGACGGCGATCGCTGCAAGTCTCCACAGGCCCATTTTGGAAGTGTTCCAGGCTTGTAGCCATGGATAGCTTCATTGCAGATAAAAACGGCTGGGAAACCGTGATGGCGCCGTCCAAGACTTTGGTAGGATGCTAGTGGACTTCCTGGTACAAAATGTCAAAAAGAACTGCGATGGGTTAGGCAGAAGCTACGTCGTACCTTATAAAAAGCAGATACAATACAATTTTTGAGGGAAAAACTGAAAGCATCTTTCGAAAAGGGATGTTACTTCGATTCATAGGTGGCATATAATTAGGGGTGGACAGTTAGGGCAATAGTCTGCCTCATGCTCTTCAGGGATCGACTAGGAGCAACCTTTGCAAAACTGTGTTTGTGAACTGGAAAGGCGGTCAGGTAAAACCTACAGCTCAATGCCAATGGGAAAGAATTAGAACATTCTACTAAGCTTATCCGAAGAAGTTGCATCAGTCCAGGGTATGTACGAGGCGATGGCACCACCGTAATTTTGGAGGCAAGCAAGAAAATCAATCAGAAAAATGAATACTTGGGAAAATCACGGATAAAAAGAGCCATGAAATCGTTTTGGTGCATTTACCCTCCTGGTCACAAAAAGGTCCAAAAAGCCCTCTTGCCGAACGCTGCTGAAAAGCAAAAGGGGACCTCAAAAACGTCTCCCAAGTTTATTCTGCAGCCCACTTAATGCAAACGACGTCTTATGCATTGGATTGGCAATAGGAGAAAACTACAAACCACCAGGGGGAAATAACTTGCCTAGAAACGTTTATTTAGAACGTGCACAGGATGAATCAGACGCCAATTTCCCAAAGTCGTCGTCAGTCAGGGCCAAAATATACGAAGGACATTCCGGAGTGGATTGTGTAGCCAGGAGGACCCTAAAACTTCCTATGACTAAGGTGAGTGGGGCTGGACGGCATTCACCAGGCCACACCTGAACCTTGATAATGGAAGTGCCCGAGTAGCTGGGTAAATAATTCAAGATCTCCCTGGGATCAGGAGCCCAACCGGAACGGGTGACCTTTACAATTTCGCTAGCACACAGAAAAAGGGATTGGGACTCCCGGGAAATCCATCGACCAAAACACCTGCATAGATCTTGTTGGAGGTAGCCGAGGGGATTAATAAAAATAATATAATGGACCGCAACCCAGGGTATGATCCAGTTTATTCTTCATGAAAATGTTTCATGTGGAGCGCGTGTTGATCGAACTTTTAATGCCACATAAACGGGGTTACTAAAGGGAAACTAGAGGGACAAAGTGGAGTTGTTTTACCAGAAATTCCATAAGGTCTTCAAATCCATCAACCACCATCTATTAACGAAAACGCTAAAGTCATTTTGACATTCTGAAAATGCAATGCACCGGATAGGAGGGGGCGTTATTCTAATACCATTCAAAGTAAGCTTGACGGATTGTGATTTCACCAAAAGACAAATGCGCACCAGTGGAGGTCAGATTCCGGCATCCTGCTTTTCCCACTTAACATGGATGACCTGAACGCAGGCCTGGTAAATCCATGCTCCAACAGGGTATCTGACAGGGATATTAGGTATTATCTATAAGAAAATGTAAGCCAACCTAGATGAGATTTTTCAGTGAACAATTAAGATAGATGTGCCGCTGAAACTGGTGAAAACTGCTTACTTGGTAAGTCATAGTATCAAATGCACCGCAAAACAACCCGTCCATGAAAATAGGCTCAGGGCACTATAGCAAAAGATGGACGTTTAAGTTTGGGGCTCTTGCCTTCGTAAGCTTTTGATTTGACTTCTAACAGCCAAAATGAAGAGAAGAGTTTCATCCATTGGGGCAGTTTGTCAAGCCAAAAGAATAAGTTATGGCGGGAAAAGAATTTTGAGATCTAAAATTGGGGAAGGATATTGCATGTTTGTTGGTTCCATTGACTTCATGACCGATCGTGGGCGGCGGAATGAAATCGCCGAAGGAAAACGTAGCTGTTACAAAGGATATTGCAAAAATCGAGGTGAAACTTCGGGTATTGGGCCGGTGATCCAAATGGAGTGAGGTGTTTGGTAATTGGGGGAGAAGAAGCGATGTCAGTAATTCCTCATGCCAACGTGTGCAGTATAAGAATGAAATGGATAGAACTGCTTTCCAGGACTGGGGAGAGAAATTACACAACAGTTGGGGTCTCCAAAACGTGGCTCTCTGGGGCGGGTCAAATTCCGCAGTATGTGACATCCAGATACTTGTTTGCAGAAAGAATGAGGTTAGTGACATTCTTGGGGTGGGACTGTCCTCCTAATGATGGAGGGCCTGATACACAGGAAATCAGAAGGAAATTTGGACAACGCAGAAATAAATATGTGCTCAGTCTACATTGAGCCCCCAAGTAGGAAAATAGCCGTTTTATGTCTTCAGAAAACCAAGCGCCAAAGAGGCGAGAGACCGGAAATTGGCGCGGGCATTGGAACAAATATTCGCAGCAGCCAATGGGCCGCAGTAGTCTGGGGATTTCCACTAACTCGAGATCGGATGGGATAAAAAAGCTGGCCACACAGTTTGGTGGAGGATGAGTTCATACGGAGTTCAATGGACGGAGTCCCAACTCAAAAGGGGGAAAATACGAGGTTTAGGTTGGGCCAACGGTCAACGCTCCTCTAAGGTATTTGCATAAATTGTGAAAATATCACTTAAGTTACTTCACACCGCAAGACTAGAGTTATGGTCCAATGATCATCATACACAATGGGCACTAGCAGGCCTCCGAAACAACGCGCAGAAATCTCAGGATGTTAGGGGTAGAAAAACTGGAGGCCGGAGTAGACCTGTTGGACTGGGTTACTGGCGACCAGAATGCGGGTGGAATTGACTCGGCGAAAGATCAGTGGAACTCCAGAAGCTTCAGGACGAATCGCTTTCACTAGAAAGGAAAAGTAGAAGAATAAGCCAAATTTGTAGAATCTGGCGGTAGAGTGATCTATAAAGAATAGAGATAGAAGCTGAAGCAATGTTTTCCAAAAATGAGGGAGCTGGTGAAGACCCCGGAGTACAAAAGTTGGACAAAAAACAAGAAGAGCAGCAAGCGAAAATTCTCGGTTAACGTTGGCAAGGGAAGTTGAAAAGGACTCAAAAAGATGGTAGCGATATGCGACGTCACAAGGAGCAATAGGACACAGTATAACGACACTCACGTCAGGGGATGGAGTAAAGGCATATGAAGGAAGCAGCGAAAAATTGAAGCAACAATGGGGAGTTCTCGGTGCGCTTTAAAGGAGTGAGAACCTGAGGATAGTCATGACACCGAGTGCGTATATGCTAAGCAGTGGAAATCTGCTGCCGGTAAAGGAAGGTGGATATGATAAGATTGTATATTTCTCGATTTTCGAGAAGCAAGGACATAACAAGATCAAATGTGTACATGCATGATGCGAAGGAAAAATGAATAATAATGCTAATGTTAATAATAATATTAAGTTATTGGACAGCGCCCAAGGCACTCAGTGAGCATGGTCATGACATGCAATGGTGGTCACATAAATAATGTAGAAGGCTTTTAGAATAGCGAATGATGTGTATCCCAGATTATGTTTGTAGATTGAGAACCCAATCGGTAGTGATTTTACACGCGGTAATTTTGAGATTGATGTTGAATTCTTGACCTTACCACTCTGTCTTTGTTGTGTATGTCGTAGGCACTCTATGAATGCAGCAGAACGAGGTGGGTAGACGATGTAACTGGTAGGTCCCTTATTTTTCTGAGTTTCGAGATTGATGGAAATTTAGACGAAACTAAGCATGGTAGAGAAGACAGCGTGTTGGGAGAAAGAAAACTCCTTATAACACGAAACAGGTTTGGAGGCAATGTCTGAGTGAATGTCTAGCCCGGAATATTGGAATCAAAGTTCGTTTAGCCAGTTGGAGACGGTGTCATTGGATAACAATTTATTGGTCGCATATCTAATTTACCAGATTTATTTTTGGCTGGTTCTGATTTCTTGGTTTTCAGCTGGATCCAAAGTTTGAGATGGATTTGGGAAAGCAGTGAGCACAGGGCTCAAATACGGCGAGGACTAGTGGACTTCTGTTAAATGCAGTATCCGAAAACCGCGGTGTTTCTAACATTAGTAGGCCGGGATGGAGGTTCACGAGTAACAACAGGTGGACGCCTGCGTTATCCCGCAGGATATCTCGGGCAATCGTAGTTGTGTAAGCGGTGGCAGGCAGGACACATTGGGTTTATGGTATAAAGACAACCACTTAAGAGACAAATCGCTTGCAGCAAAAATGATAAGTTTAACCGAACAGAAAAAGAGTAGCAACCGAGAATGTAAAGGAAAAAGAAGAAGTAACAATCTTAAAAAGCAATAGATGGGAAAGGGTGGTTATAAGGCAATCTAATCTAAACCTTAGGGCAACCGAGAAATTTAATGAGCATAGACCCTGACGAAGTTTTCAGGCAAGCTGCCGTGTATAGAACGCGAAGCAATTGTGCATAGCTGTGGTAAGCTTCCTCTAGGTTAACTGTTCATAGAAACGTTTTCTGCAATACAGTGGTCGGGGCTTAGGGCCAGCTATCATCAGAACTAGTAGGTGTTTAAGGTGTCAATACCTTCAAACATTAGATGAGATGAGGTATGAATTATTCTCGGTATTAGAGGCAGGATGCGTGGAATCGCAAAGCAGATCTGGTGATGATAACATGTCAGTGTGGTGTTATGAAATAATTGGATGCAAACATAATGGATGTTCTCTCGCCTCAAAGTTGAGAAGAGGTCTTTATTTGTTTCTCATCTTAGCGGATATGGGACTTCTGCGACAAGCGAAATTGGAAATGGAAAACAAAACTGAATAATGGATGGTGAATCTTGCGCATACCACTGAAGGAACTCTGGACGGTCAATTGACGGATGAGTTCGCTGCTGTCCCTCACAAATTACGCCCAAATGAGCTAAACTTATCTACTTTCATCATCGTACAATCCTTTTGTTAAATCGTTTGCTTTGGCGATTCTATCTGTCCTTAATTAGCTTTGGCCCAGACGCATTTTACATGCCTGTTTTTGCATCAACGGAATGTGCATGGCCTGGGGCATGTCGCTCCCAATGTACCAACCATTACCACTTTGGTGGACAATATTCACATAACTATTGCCAACATTTTGCAAACACGCTTTTCTACGTGACAGAGAGCCCACTCGCCAATTGGCTTAGCTTTACGGGTGACATATAAATGTTAGACACAGTCACGGATATTACCGTTAATAATGGGATAGTTGTGACCGTGATGGGATCGTTATTGTGATCTTCTGTTTCACAGCCTTCGCTCGTTATTGTCCTCTCACACCAAGTTCGTACCCTGCGCGCCTTGGTCGGTCGGTGTTTTATCCTCACGGTTTCGAAGAAGTCGATCGAAATTGATTGCTTTTCGTTTGGACAATTACCGCGAGTGCATCTCCGAGAAAGTACGGGATGAAGAGCGTTGGATGGAAATTGCAAATTCACGCTTATGGTTAAAATGTTTATGCTGACCGGAAATTAACATGCAGTGAGCGCAGAAGGAAGCGTGCCCGCTTTATTGGGTCACCGGCAAACTCCCTTCCCAACTCCTCAATTTTCCGGTGTGTAACTGCTCGTTTACATTTTGAATGCGCAACTGGTGCAGCCAGTAAATTGGACGTGCTCGGGATTGACTCATCTGCCCGGTCAAATCATAATGTGGCTAAACCTGTCGCCCTTTACCCTTAACTCCCTGTCGGCCTTCTAGTCCAACGGGTTGAACACTATGTAAGTTTTTTAATGACGCATAGTAAATCAACTTCCTCTAACGAACTCATGGCTTTTTGAATACGTCCCAACATTTCTATGGACTTCACTAAATGTTGTTTACTTACAGAACCGAGTTCATTGCCCAATTCTTCAGTCGCTCTGTCAAATAAAGCTAAACTCTCACAAGGACTGCGGGTTTTACTCACGGTCAACCGTAGTCATCTGACTGCCTATTCCCGAAGATAGGTAACTACCTTTGACTGCCAATGGTTCTGCAGGTAACAAGCTTAGGCCGTGGTCAATGATCACGGCAAAACCCATGATTTGGATACAATCCACGGACTACTAAACGCAAAGCGTGCCAGTGCATGCGGAGCTTGCACCCATGATGAGTTGCATGTTGCAAGACTCGGCACAGGTCACCCCCAACTTCGGTCTAGAAGATATATTGACTGCACAGCGTGGCCCATGACGTGTTCCGCAACCGACCAACAGGCTTAGTTTAATTGGTTCACGGCATATATCTTTCCACACCAGATATCACCTTAAAACATCGCAATAACTTTTCCCCATCTTTCGCTTTCTACATTTTTTAAGACTTATAATTGGCGGAAAATACCAACCAGGGATTACTTGGCTGATAAATTTTCCCTAATGTGGCGGTTTTCGAATTCGCCTTGGACGATAATATAAGTCGTGATATCCTTACACGTTTTGTACAATATTTAACCCAATGTGTCAGCCCAAAACTGCTTAGGTAATCTGATTACTAGGCAGTGGTTGTTAGCGACAGTCGTGAACATGTTAAACCCCACCAATGTGGATGTAAAAACCAAATAAGAAATCCACTGACGGACACGGTGCTTATCTGCATCCGGCAACACTGCCAGCGTGTTGCACTTCCGAATGATATCCTTCAAAACATAAAACAGCATAAAATGAGGTCGCTCTCTGGTAATGCTTCCCTGAATGCAATGCATTGCGAGGCACTCGGATCCACTAATGACACCTTGACGTTGGAGGCAATCGGAACAATTATTCTCGTGGTCCTGTAACTCTCAGGTGGCCCACCATTCTCATTGGGAAGAATGGCATAGAAGGACCTGCCAAACCTACTTTCTTCAATGATCATGGTATGCTATAGTGTGTGCACACCATGATTCAACTGGTGCGCTGAACCGAAACGCTCTAACAGGCAACACCGTCTGGGGGGCTGTAACACAATTACCGCACCATGCCTTTCTTCTTAAAAACCCTTATCTCACCCTTATCACATACCAATTTCTCACCCTATATTGGTTAATTCCTATGATTCCCCAATTTGTATTATTTACAAGGCACTGAATATCCAGCACCATAAACTCGGAATTCGGGTAATTACGGGCATGATTAGTGATCTCTAGGGTATTGCAGATGTTTTTCATCAAACCCGTGACGTCGCACTCCTTATTCACGGCCGACTTAATCTTAGTACAATGTGGCCCATAGCAAAAGAGGTGACAAATCGAAGTTGCATTTAAGGCAGTTATTCAAAAGTTTGTAATGCCGACGAAAGGCCCGCATCATGAAAAAAGCTGGACGCCAAACATTCGGGTACCCAGGGGGAATAAACATTACGGGAGGCAAATCACACAATTTTGGCGCTCGAGTTCGCCAGGGATTATCCACGCAAGAAAACCATGCTCTATAACATGGATAATGTTTTGAGGTAAAAACCAGGATGAGTGCGATGCTGACTGACATCGTTTCCATTTTCGTAAATAAAATCAGTGTAAAGGCTCCTCTTTGAAGGAAAACAAAAACCATCTAGGAAAGCTCAAAGCTAGTAAAAAACGTGAACAAAACGAAAAAAGAAAGCTTAGCTATCACTACTCAGAACGGCAACCATGTTGGAGTGGGTAGTCACGACGCAGGAGATTGCAAGAAGGACTGAGTGATGAGAACGTTCGTCAGTAGGAAATAAAGACAATGGAACCTTAATGCGATGAATATTTGCCCTCCTCATCGGTGAGAACCGGTCTCGCTTGATTTCTCATTTTAGCGGAAGCAGGATGTCGGGGGCTAGCCAAAATGGAACTGGAAAATAAAACTGACAGTAGTGGATTTTCAATCTTCCGGATACTTTCGGACCAATTATGAACGCTCCACTGGTCACTGAAGTCACTATTCTTCTGTGCAAATAGGAAAACCGGGGGTTTCCAGACCCGCCAAACATCGCGAACTTGAACTGGACGGGACTGAGCCGGTTGTTCGTGTACGGGTTGCCGGTTGCGATCCTGAACGCGTAACCCAAGGCCTTGTGTAAGGTTTTGCCAAGTGGGCTTTCTCACTTATTGATCTCCGGCTCACAAAGTCTCCTCTTTCTTGCCTTGCAGGTCTTATCATTTGCACCCACTGGAGGAGTGCCGTCGCGGCATACTAAGGACATATAGCGAGAGACATGTTGCTTCCATCTTGTGGTGCGTGCGTTGACCTTTATCTGTTCAGTCATGCTTAACCTGGTTAGTTGAATTTCGAACCTAAGGACATTCCTGGCGTGCAAGCGACGGAATCGCCAGTTGATCGAATTGCGTAAGCGCAAATCGTCAGGAGACCCACCAGCTCGGTACGGCCAAAGACCTTCTGTATATTCTTGATCGCAGTATTTTCTGTTCCAATCCCGCACTCGATGAGAAAGCGTAGATTCAACGACCATATGATCGAAAAATTTAGGATACTGAGGGATTGATGAGGATAGACTCTGACGACGTTTTCAGGCAAGCTACCGTGTATAGAACGCGAAGCAATTGTGCATAGCTGTGGTAAGCTTCCTCTAGGTTAACTGTTCATAGAAACGTTTTCTGCAATACAGTGGTCGGGCAACCGGAGCTATACAGTGGATGGCAATATCCTCAAGCCCGAAGCATCCACATCATGTTCTGGAAGGTCAATGGGGTAGAGGGCTGACGAAATGTAGTCTCCTGGTCATCTAAGTTTGGGGTTTGATCTGAGTTACCAGCTTAGCGCAAAAACGAGTGAACGAATAGTTGATTCAAGTAGACTGGGCGCCCACTCAGGCTGTTACCCCGCTGCCTTGCGCCAGGTTCTTGTCCAGAACCAATAGGCTTTTGGTTAAGAAACCTAATCGTTCTTCTGCTTAGCGCTGGACTCCTAGCAGTACCCGTCCATTATTCCCAATGAGTTACACGCCTACAAATTAATTCCATACTGCATCGGTCGTCGCGCCAAGGATAATCAGGACCGCCGCTGCCCATTGCATCGAGCGCAGCCTGGTGTGGGTAGTGATAAGTATGGTTAACTGCTCAGAATTAACCTCTCCTTTATTCAACCTGTCATCTTGTCTCCACCCGATCTGTTTGGCCCTTCTGCCTACCCATAGTATCTCCATTGATCACACACCCGGTACTCGCAACGATTTATTGTCAAGTAGTGTAGTAGGTAGTTTCCAGTCTGCTGGCCTACATTATCTCAAGCCTCGTCAGGCCCTGCATCCGGGTTCCTTCACTTTGCGCACTTTAATGCAAGCTGGCCAACAGGCGTGTTTGGCTCTGACAGTGGACTAACTTTCGATTGATGTCTGCTGCATCAGTAAAACACGAATCAGGATTCGAGTAGGAGTTAATTCAACTAACTGCCGAAACGTCTCGTCAAGATATTTTCTTCGCACGAAGCAGCTCAAGCTGTGGGTTCAACGTGGGTGTAGGAATAGTCTTGAAGTGAAGAGACTGAAGCAGCCCTTTTTGATTGGATCCCAGTCAACAGTCGCTTGTGTGCCATGAGGACTGCAGGGATGCAGTCGGCGTCCCGAAAGGATAGTAGTGCTAAGCGCAGTTTATTTTGTTATCTCGGTATACGCCCCAACAGATTGCAAGCAACTGACATGTGAGAAAGACGAGTTTTTACGATAAACTTCGTCACTCTTTTCGGAAGAGCAAACGCTCTGACATTTGGTTGGTAGCAAGGTGACTTCAATGCACAAAGTTGGGAAAAACTGAGTGCATTCGGAGTCCTGTTTTTGGTGGGGCGATGCGCCTTGCTCGCACAGCGAACAGACAATCGGGGAAAGACTTCTCCCATTCTGTGCAGGACAATAACTTATTCCTATCTAGTACGAATTTCCGACACAGTTCGACGTCGCACTGCGACATGGCCGCTCTAACTCGAAGGCACTCTGGTCAGAATGACATATCGCAGTTTAGCTACCGTTCCCGCGGTTCTGTTCCAGAACCGTAGATCGTAACTGGACGCCGTATCGTCGAATCGGGACCATGCGTTAGTTTTAATGCGATTCTTGCTGCAAGCTGAATGGCCATCGACGCAGGCCACTAAATCCGAATTGGGCTGTCGGATGTTTGTCTGATTCGGCTTGTTCGCAACAAGCTACGAACAGAAAACTGTCCGAGGAACTAAGAACTTGCGACCAGTAAGCAATGTAGACGATCAGTGGATCAAATTAACAGGGCTATGCATTTGGCAGCAAATTTCGGCCCGCAGGGTCCCAGATCTAGTGTCATCAAAACATGATCTCTCAAGCGTCGCTATTTCTAATGGAGCAAACGCGAGCTGCCTAAACTGAGAGCAAGGAAATGAAATAAGATGCGTTCGGCAGTTGCAGCGTCAGTTGGACCATAACGCCTTAGGAATTAACCGCGAAAAAGCTTGGGTGGATTAGAGGTGGCCGAAAGAGATGGAGTGGCGTCCGGCTTTCAAGTTAACAGTGCAAAGGACTGTTTTAGCTTATACGCGACAAGCCGGTGGGTGGCAAGAACTTCGATTAAGTGAAAGTCGTGTTGCGACAACAAAAATGGTGAGCTCGTTCATGATACGACAGAAAGATGACCTGGGACCGTTTGGCAGAAACATTTTCAAGGATCAGTTTTAACCTGGCCAACGCTAACGCTATTTAGTCTGAAGTTCTGGGGGCTGTGTAATCCTTGGCGTGTCACTTTGATCCCCCAATAACGGAAGTGATAGTGGAGTCGAATATTCGGTTTCCTGGAAGAGGGAAAAGGCTGCCCGTTCTCGACGACCTTCCTCCAGTTCTTTTCAAATTGGGTGGAGGAAGTGCTGATGAAATCACTTTAAACTCTTTTGTGTTTCGTGATATTTGGTAACGAGGAGCATATCGCGACTCGAGGGGGGGTGGGTGAGTCACTGGTTACACCCAGTCTTCAAGAAGGGTACACGGCAGTGACTGCAGCCAATCATGGTGGGGATCAGTTTAATTACGGATAGATTACTAAGGTATTAGCTTCGATCATTGGGTGCGTCCGTTTACACACCGATTCGCGAAGTAGTAATATTTCGCGAACAACCGGCCGGATGTAACGGCCAGGTCCCGAGCGTTAGCATCGCACCAGACTATACACTCTTCGCCAAATACTCAGAAACGCGCCACAGCCGCACCGGCCACCTACGATCGTAGATCTTCCCTCGACTTGAAGGTGCTTCGACTCCGTTAGAATCAACCAGCACTACTCTCAGTGCCCTCCACCGGAAAGGGTATCCAACGAAGTTTGTGAACCTGTTTGCGAGCATTGTACTCGATACCTATGGTCGCGTTAGGGTACACGGTGAAACTGTCAACGTTCATTCGAAACGACTAAGTGGCGTTGGACACTAGTGTTCCCATCTCTCCATTCCCGTTCAAATTCGTCATGGACGCAGGTGATGGAAGATGCTTTAGGAGGTCTCGATGATTGTAGGAATCGAACTGGGAATAAGGGAAGCTGTGTGATCTAGATTACGCAGACGAACGCCTGCCTGTTCGAGTCTGCGGACCATGCACAAACGGGCACTACATAGACTGTCGAGATTGGTTGCTCGGTTTGGCATTGTGTTTTGCACCTTCAAGTGCAAAGTGCTGTTACAGGACTTGGATTGACAAGCAGTAACTCGAAATTTGGTGCTGAGCGGGAGAGGAACTAACGATGTGAAATCGTCTCGCATACCTTGGGTAGCTGCATGTCGAACGATGGTAGCTTGGCAATGGAGGTAGACGCGCGTATATCGAAGGGTGAGCTACGCTTACGCTGAACTGAAGCACTTGCCGCTTGTCGGAGTTGAATATTTCACTAAGTTGAGAAGCCGTGTGTACTATGCCGCAGTGCGTTCAGTTCTGTTGTTACGGGTTGCGAGGCAGGCAGGTAGGCGTGTGGAGGGATGTTCGTCGGTGGAGGTTTTCGACAACGATGTTTACGTAGTATGGCTTAGGATTGGTGGAAGTGAACCGTGGTGAGTAATATTGAGGGTGCGGATCTGGGTATTTGGGCCACTTCTAAGGACTAGCTTGTTTCAGCGTATGAAACTTGCAGTAGTACTTGCCGCTGATTGGGGTCATGTGGCTGGGTTATTGGCGGACGCTCGTCGTTACTACCATATCGTGCCCTATTTTGTGTGCTCCCTAGGAAGGAAGAAGCCATGTCGGAGGTCAACAGATAACTTGGCGATGTGGGATGAAAAATTTACAGCGAAAGTAGGTTAAGTAGGTGCCTCACGTCCTCGTGGTTTGGGGTCCGAAAGACTCGTCATTTGCTGGCTGGAGACCACTGAAGGATATGGCAGTGAACCGTGAACAATGAGGCTCGTGGCTGTAATTTTCTATCGATACAGTAATGATTTGAAAACACGTGCGATTTGTTACAAGTGAAGCTGTGTTTTCGTGTGGTAGGCGCTGACAGCAGCACCCTTTCTTTCCCGCCTGCTGTTAGCTTCAACTCTTCCGTTCACCTTCGCTCTATTCCTAGACTCTTTATATAAACGGTGTAACTCGCGGGAGAAAAGGACTAGATGCTCAGTGAGGCTTTGCCATTGCTGTTAACGCTGAACGATGCATGATGACGAAGTCTCAGCGCAACACCACAGTGAATTTGCCAACACTGATGCGCTAGCCGAAACATTGATGTCAGCAAGCACAGTGACATTTTTTAGATAATTAATGTGTTTTTTTTTACCACAATTTGGGGGAAAAAACCCGGGGAAAAAAATGACCTCGTGTTCTATCCTCCACTTGTCTTTCCTCAACTTCCATAATTCCCGTTAACCCAGTGGGGCACCTACCCGAATTCACACACGCTCCACCAGTTAAGCCATATGTTTTCGTGAGTTTCAACGACACACGGCAGTTTGCACGAAAATCGTGAGAGGCTCCATTTCGTTTGTTTCGCTCAACAGTCTGCCAAAAGTGGATTAAAAGATCAATTTCAGGCCCTCGTTCCTCTTGCTGGCAGCAGCAGAAAAAGAGCAGCCGCAACGCCGCAAAGGAAAAGCATCTTGGCTCCGGATGATTAAATTCAAGTACCTCCGGGCAGCAATACCGGAGAGCCATCCCCGCAGGAAGGCGTGACTTCAAGGCTCGCGCTTTCTCTTCACAAAAATCCTGAACAAACGAATTCTCGCCTCTCGTGCCACGCTCCCGCAGTTCGGTTAGGGCCTGTTTCATCTTCAGGCGCTCCTCAGTAGTAAAATCATGTCTCAGCTGGATTGCTTCACCAATGAGACATGAACGATGAAGAATCTTTCATGCTCCGCTACTCCACCGTCGACTGGCAGATTTCGCCAAGACGAAAGGGAGATATCATCATCATCATCGGTCAGCGTTAGACAGCAAAACAATACTCAATAACCAATCTTACATGTTTCCATAAGAAGAATGAATATCCAAAGGGAACATACAGTGAAGCTACACAGGCGAGGAACCAGATAGGAAGGTTGCCAGTAACCAGAACGCGGCAATTCGTCTAATGTTGACAAACCAAACTCTCTTCAGTCATTTGGATTCGACGCGAAAATGACAACACGATCCGCCACTGTTAACGCTCAGTTTCACTGAGTCCCATTATCCTATCGAGTATCTTCAGCCAGCTAGTTGACGGGTCTTCTCCGAATACCTGAACCACGAAAATGTGAGGACACCTATTTTAAACTAGGTTCGAGCTGTACATTTTTATCATTCCAACGGTTGTCACATCGCATCCTGCTGACCTCCACCATGGCTTTCTCACTACCTCCTTGGGAAGGAACGAAAAACAGGCACGGTATAGTAGACGAGTGTTTGCCGTAAAAGCAACACAGTGACCCGACCAGCATAGTCTTCCTAAGCTTCATACCCTGATTATCTCAAGGTGCGCTCCTCAAAACCGGCACGTAATAACTCAGATCATTACCTTCTACTATACCTCTGAAGAGTTCACCTCGTTCCTGCCGTGTCTCAGTGCTCGAAATCAGCCCTGTTTAATCAGTCGTCCTTTTTGAAGCAAATAGGAACAAAGCTAGCACAACATGCTATTTTGAACGGCAGGTCTATCTATATGCTTTGGTACTCGGGAGGAATGACACCTATAACCATACGGCCGAGGACTAGGCTGACTTTTAGTCTAAGCAAGTTCTAACCTCCTGGCCTTCTTGGCTACCGGCAAAGAAACACCTGATCCGTACAGTTGAAAAACCGCCTACAGCCACTGAATGTCACAAAGTCAATCACACATGGTGAACGGATACTTATGCAGGCGTTCTCGGAATTTATTCGGCGGGGTAGACGACAATGACCGAACGCGCACTCTCCGCAATTTCTCAATTTTGTCAACCCAAAAAAGAACAACCCCATAACACTGGAAGGATCATTTCTGTCCCGAGACCCACTACCCTTTGTATATACTCTCCAGCAGGGAAAAATTCGCTATCATCAATAGAGCGTTGTCCTGGAAGAAGAGGCTAAGAGGATTCCCTTTTTGCCTGTAGGGCAACTCAGTTCAGTTCAATCTGCACAGGACAGCAATGAACCTACCGGTCGATCGACCGCTCCAGAGTTCCTTCAGTGGTATGCGCAAGATTCACATCCATTATTTCAGTTTTTGTTTTTCCATTTCCAATTTCGCTTGTCGCAGGAAGTCATATCCGCTAGATGAAGAAACAAATAAAGAACCTCTTTCAACCTTTGGAGCGAGAGAACATCCCATTATGTTTGCATCCAATTATTTCATAACACCACACTGACATGTTACTCATCACCAGATCTGGCTTTGCCGACTTCCAGCATCTGCTCTTAATACCGATGACTAATTCATAACCTTCCACTCCCCTAATGTTTGAAAGGTATTGCAACACCTTTAAACACCTACTAGTTTCTTGATGATAGCTGGGCCCTAAG
>LUCM01000147.1:0-51296 GCA_008360955.1 Fasciolopsis buskii
GTATGTATGTATGTATGTATGTATGTATGGCCTTAGTGCGCGATCGTTTGTAAAAATTGCAGAAAAGAAATGAATTGATGTCTGCAAATTCATGAGGCTGCTTTAGCCATCGAATTAAACAACGATATTAACGATTCGAGTGATATCATGCTCAGAATGTGGAAGTACACTCACAAATCAAAAACTCAATATGAAACCAATCAATTTCTGTTGAGAAATCAAATTCATGCAGGCATCAGAACACTGTCGATTCTCCTGGCTGTTCAATTCACGAGCAGATCACATGCCCAGTTGTTTCACTGATCAATTTCACTGACCAATTGATCGATTTCGTGTTGTTAGTTTGCTAACATAAAGAAGTGTTGATAATCAGTGCACAGTTTGAGATGGATTGAATTCGGTGAGGACATTCAGTGTGTGACTGTCCAAACTCAATTCCGATTGATTGCATAGTTCATTGTTGAGGTCGAAATTACCCGAACAAGATTTGGACAATCACTTTGAATGAGGTTGTGATGTGGCAATGATCAGGCGAGAGACTCGATTGGTGTTCGAAGTGATCTGAGGTCCAGAAATTCCACACTCGAAAATACTACTAGTTGTTTGTGGGAATTTACGACTGAGTTATGCCATACTGAGTTTTTTCGAATTGGACATTGGCTGATTGACAGGAGGTATAGGGCTGATCGTTTGGGAGAGAAAATGACATCCGGAAGATAATTCGTACATCGAGTCTGTCAAAAATGACACACCGATGATGTGAATTTTAAAGATCGAATATCGAGATAGGCAAATTGATTAAGATACTAGATTCAGGTATAGTTGCATCAGTCAAACTTCTCGATCACAATGAATATTGAAATCTCCGTAGAATGTTGTGTTCTGAATAAGAACTGACAACGAGGTGTGTCGAAGATATCATCGGTGATCGGTTCCCATCACGGGGTCTTGGGTTTGATGTGATGTTTTGAAGATTATTTCTATTGATCCATGCTTCTGGTTGGAGCGCTCACGTAGAACGCATTCTGTGGTTTGGTTAGACTAGGACCAGTGTGTGTATGTTAACGTGTTCATAGGAGGACCAAAGCTCAGGTTGGATATTTGGGGATGTGAAGGTGGATCCTGGAACAGTCGATATGTTCGGCAATATCTGTTTGCGATGGTTTCCCTTTTTTCCCTTTCTCATTTACCTGCATTCTGTTCTTGTTCACCATAATCAAAATGCTGGCGGTGTCTACACATTGGCATTACATGTATTTATGAATGGGTACGCATTTACGTATTCATATGCATATTTCTTCTACTAAACGTTTACTACCATCAGTTTTTAGTTTTCATTCGTCTTGTTTCCTTTCTGCATGAGATGGTAACATGGTCTTCACACTTGTGGTCGATCACTTTGTGTTGTTTGAAATTCACACTGAATTGTTGTTCTAGGATTGCTGCTTGCTCTTGTCACGGTACTCGAAACTTGGATTTCCTGAATAACAATATGGTGGGATATCGTAAATTGATACGAAAACTACTAAAGGTAATCCCGTTTGGCCTGCATCTTGTAATACAACAAAAACATCTGGTTCACAGTTTATCCGCATTCACCAGAAATTCCTATGGGAAAAGGCGAAATTCGAGTAAAGAACTATTGTCTTTTTCATAAGCTTTAGTGGGTTCGTTTATTCCCGATTCATCGAAGATTCGATAAAATTGCAAACTAAAAGATTCAATTGTTTCAATGATAGGATATTGCTTTTGTCATTGAGTATCCAGATTTTCTTCTGCTGTTTTCCAAAATCGTCCGGTACTAAGACAACGTTGTTTCCGCGTTGCTCATTCCTGAGGAAATCAGTTCGTTAAATCTCCTCCAGGGTACTTAAAGACAATAGCTTTGTCATATGTCGACACTGGGGATTCTGTTCGATAGTGAACCTTACTGTTCAGAAACCAGACCATAGCTGTGTGCCTCTCAAAAGGCAATAGTCTTTGCTTTCTTTTTCCAGCCCATGTCTCTTCATCCGGAACAATCGAACAGATCCAGCTTTTTCATTATCTAGGTAGTTGGAAGTAGTTACTGATCTGGTCAGGAACTAAAATCAACGTTATGCTTCTGATGACAGTTTGTTGTAGTTTTATCCAAAACTTACGAAGCGGCGAACCGACCGGACAGGGGTTTACTCATTCTTAAGCTGATAGTGGTGCGAGGTACGTGAAGATCTTATTCTAAGATCAAATCGCAATATAGGAGGTCATTTCTGCAGTTTGCGTTGGTTTACGAGTACAATAGAAGAGTGCCTCACCTCGGGAGGTCTGCAGGCATTAGCTGTCGTGAGAAGTGCTCTGTCTATAAGATCCTTGACCGGCAGTTCTTGCAAGACATTACAAGAACAGGTTTCATCACTGCTGTCTGGTTCGGTACTTTCTAATAAGACCGAAATCAGAACTGCAGGAAAGATCTATTTGCAATGTCCTATGGACCATCCGTTAGATGGAAGGAGTTTCCTGTTTTAGGACGATACCTAGCTGTTAGACAGTAAATCAGTCTACCTTAGCTGAACCCAGGGAAAACCTTGAAAGATACCTATGTCTCATGGGATATTAGATCTCACTCATATTCACACATGCCACAGTTTGAAGTCCTCCTCCTCCGTCATTTTGAAGGATTTTACCCGCGGCTTTATCTAGCCAATTCCCCCTTGATTTTAGAGCCAACAACACCACTGTAGGTTGTCATTTTTCAGCTTACTGAGCTGATTATTGTTCTACCAGACATCCTAACATACAACATCATTTTTGCTGTTACCCTAGTACTACTTGTCGCTATTTCACCTCCTCCTGTTGCTCCTACTGCCATTAAAACCACTATTATTACTACTGCTGCCATTATTAATATTATTATTGCTACTACTGCAGCAAATTTCCTACTTATCTTACAACTTCTGCTTATCGTTTAAAAGCATGAAGCTGCTTTTCACAATCGCGGCTTAAAGCAGGTAGAAATACCGTTTTGGACAGTGTACCACAAATGGGCGCATCACGCACGACTTATGTGACCCAGTGATATGTCCGCTTGTGTCATGCATTGCCCGAAAAATTGTTATTGATCTACAGCATCTCGGGGCTACCAATAACACCTCGAGCACGTTGGCAATTGCAAAATCTGTTAATCGAAGGAAAAAACTGTAATAGTGGTGATAGTAGGAATAGCAGTATTTGACGCAGTAACGATACTAACAGTAAAACAATATCCTCCATACTGTCTTGGATACAAAGGTTATAAGTCGAGGTTTCCAAAGAGGGCCCAATTTGGCGTTTTGGTTTTACACGGAAAATCAGGTGACATGCCTAATCGCAAATAAAACAATCGTCAGATATGTCCTTTGTTACATCTCTGGCAGCAAACCACCGGGTAGATGATTTCGATTGGAACACGCACACAAAAATACACGGATGCATGTATTCCGATGAATGCATTTATTACAATATGT
The DNA here is from genome assembly GCA_008360955.1 of Fasciolopsis buskii. Taxonomy (NCBI): domain Eukaryota; kingdom Metazoa; phylum Platyhelminthes; class Trematoda; order Plagiorchiida; family Fasciolidae; genus Fasciolopsis; species Fasciolopsis buskii. The sequence goes on from LUCM01000147.1 coordinate 3,483, forward strand.
GTTGTTTTCCGTGAAATTGTTCAGTGCGTTCTGATAAGAAGCAGGAGAAACAATGCAAAATAATTTCAGCATCATCCGAGGTTGGACTTACCTTACCCAACGCAAGATTCGAAACCGGGTACCTTCCATGCAGTAATAAAAGCAACATTATAGAGTCACGTTAGAGAAAACACCTACGTAAGAATCTACTCAATGGCACTGGACGCCAGTACGTTTCATGGAGTGTTATAAATCACTGTAAGTCCGAGGACAAGTATATCAATTAGTCAGTCAATCACTCACTCACTCATTCGGTCGTTCATTCATTCACGATGTCAATCACTCGATCTCTTGGACTTTTGATGAATTGGTTCCCAGATGCCCGGGATACCCACAGTAGTATTTTCAGATTTCTCGAATATTTACTAGCTGCGGTTGACAAAAATGTTCATTTGCAGTTAATGGGCACTGAACACAATCTGGACGAAGGTAATTGGTCAGGCTTTCGTTCACCGATGCATATGTGTGGCTATCTGTCATAAGTCAGTGTCTGTTAATATTCAGTTCTGTTGTTGTCTGGCTTGCACAAATGGCCAAGTCGAAGCCTGATTCGTCCATAGAAAACTGCGCCATTCTCATCACAATTCTACCCACGAAATCAGAGATGAGATCAACAAGAAGTCAAACGCTTCCCCAGACCCAGGCATTCTCCCAGCCATTCTCTTTATGGATGAACTAAATGATTTTTATTTATCATCTTTTAATTGGGTCAATAGAAAAAATCTCATGGTAATTTCATCGTACTAACTGTTTTGCATGGTAACTTAATTCCAGGATGATCACACTAGGTAACACGTTGTGTATATGCTTGCTGAACTCACAAAATCTCACAGTCTCATCAGGAGATGCCAGAAAAGAGAAAGGGTGATTTTATTTTTGTCCATACCTATGTAAAATGTTGACATACTATTGGAAGTCTGTGTTATGGAGATAGAGCTTCATCAAACGATCTAACTTACGGGTTTCACCATCGAAATTGGGCCTCCTGATGGCTATCTACACGTATACACACGAATCTGATGATCAAATAAACTCAAAAATGCAGTATTGATGAACGCATGCACTAAAAAGTTGTATTAGGAATAGTTCCACTATTTGTTTTACTGGGTTTTTGACAGTCGATTTCCTAGACGAGATAATTTGTGCCATTTATTGATTAGAAGAAGCGAAAAATAGCAAATCCGTTTGTCAGACAACGTGGCTTACCTTGCTCGCGCCTATTGACTGATAATCTTCCATGGGCCAAAATATAAGATGACGGAATATCTCTATGGCGAATCGAAGCTACTTTGACTTTTATCCGGAAATGATTTGCCATATGATATGCCATTTGAGATTTCAAAACAAAAGAACCATTTGTTCGGGAATATGAGCAACAAACCAAGGTTCAGTTGCCATGGATAACCTTTTCGAAGCCCATGCCAATGTGTTCCTATACCTATTCCGTCATCCCAATTGAGATGACGATAATTTTCCTCTTGGGCTACGGATTCCCGCAAAACGAGGGTGGCGGAATTGTCAGTTCTAAAAGATGGCCGTATGTGATGGAGCAGGTGAGAAGTTCCTAAGATTGGATTCCTCCATTTACAACCTGAATTAGTCATAAAGTTAGTCAATGATTTAGAGGTGAATTTTCACAATCCTTTCAAACGACTTCCTAGATGAAAACAAAAAAAACAGGTCATCGATTTGTTCCAAAATGTTCTTGAGGCATGACTATTTAGGCATCCTGGTTTCTGGGACTTCAACGGAAATGACCTCGTGAACCATTACTAAAGTAACTTTTCAAACGCAGTTATATGGTTTCGAAAGATAACGTGTCTTATGGGAAATGTCCAGTGATTGCAGTCACAGTCAGAAATCTTTACTAGTCCAGGTGTGCGAACCGAATTTGTTTAACCTGGCTATATTTACCCACTGGGACTCATTTCGGGGAGCGTAATTCAGTTACGGGTCTGGACCCAGGTTTGAATCCCTAGTAGTATGACTATTTCATTTCTGAATCACAAAGGTCGAACTGTTTCTGATCGGTTAGTCACGGTTAACTTTCAGAAAGTGTCCACCTTGAGTTTCGATATCTGAGTGTATATACTATAGCATATGGATGAAAGAAAACTTAATTGTTTAGTCTCATTCATGGGCGGCACAGTTCGGCTATTTTATTGTACAGCAACAAGGCAGCGTATTTTAAGCTTTCATTTTGACAATAGCCGTTCGCACTGTGTATGTGCCGGGTCCGTGATTAGACCCATAGTTATCCAAAGTGTAGGGTTGCGTATCTAGCAGGTTGAAAACGTGGGGAAAAATTGCACATCTGCCTTATCTACTGACTCAAACTCAGCAATCGCGTCGTTCAGTGTCGCAATTTTCTGATCTGAAACAAAGGAATTCCTTTTTGTAAAGTGTTTTGAGCAAAAAGCATGGCCTTGCATCTAAATCTTTTGCAGCATAAACGGTATTCGGTCGTGAGTGGGTGAAGTCATTGTGACATTAACGGACACATTTACCGTGCATCAAATATTCCAGACCCAGGAATTGCCAGGCATACCACACTTTAGGTTAACTGAAAGCCAGCAGAATTTGACTGTTTGTCTTCTGATAAAATTTAATTTAATTTATGGCTTAACAATCCCGAATTTCAAGGAGGCTTCGAAACCATATGGTCGATTGTTATCACGCCCGAACGAACATAACGCTTGTAACACGAGTCTTATTCTGTCTGGGGTACGCACGGTCTCATCCTAACACCATCCGGAAATTTGCGCGCAGTCCAAAGTCACCACCGGTTGAAGATCGCCGCTTTGTTTCTGGTTGCCACTGTGCGGTGGGGATGCAATGGCTCAACAGTAGGTTAAACTTGTACGAGAATGGCAGACTCCAGTCGTGGTCACGGCACGCAATCGTGTCAGACTAGGGTGAAATTGGATAGCATGGTCAAACGTGAAAACAGTGTTACAGACTAGGGGAGGGAAACAATAGGATCCGTTGGACAGGCTACCCGTGGTATGCCGTATGGTCAGCGGACTCGAAACATGAGAGGTTATGTGAAGTAGTGTTGCAAACAGATACATGGGTCATAGGAGCTTGTGGATTGCTCGCGGCACGAGTCACACTGGATACAGAATCAGTACTTCAGTCTCCACCACCCATGGAAGCAAAAACAAAGCCATCTAAAACCGAAACAAAGAGAATTTTGATACGTAAGTAACCTGTCCTTGTCTGGTGAGACGGAGCGTGACGTGCTCACGTTGGAAAACATAAAGAGATGGTGGGCTATGATAAAAGGCTAATGTCTCATGCTATCTTGAGTGTAAACCGGTAGAAAGTTCGTTTTTTCCAGCTGACGAAATTAAGCTGACTGAATTTAAAAGGTGTCTGTTTCAAAATTTTGTTAGATATACCGGAGCCGAATACACCCCAAGGTTTTGCCAGAAGTAGGAAAAATAGCAAAACTATCGGCGAGTTACTTTCGCACCAAAAACAATTTTCACTTGATTTATATCAACAATATGTGTATTATCATTGCATTTATCCGTAGGAATCAATCGTCAGTTAAATTAATCCACTAATTTCAACCACCAACATTATTGCGAATTGGACCATATGATAGCCAAGTCGTTTTCCCGAACTGGAGACATTTTCCAACAGGCTTTAGTCTGCATCTGTAGATCTTTGGCCATGACGTTCATTTCATTAGTTTAGGTCGAATATACTCTAACTATCACCATCTCTTCTCTGACTCTGATGCACAACCTTTAGCCAAACGATTTTAAACCAATGAGGTCAAAAAACCGGGATAGTGGAAGATCAATAATTTTGGCAAAATGTATTCCCATAGGGATTGGTGCTTTAAAGTCCGCTGCATTATATATATATATATATGCATATATATATATATAATGTGAGGATCTGAGAATACATAGCATGGGAAACTGCTATCTGCATGCGAATAAACACCATTTCGTTTGGCTGCTAACTCACTCGATGGTTTGAAAAACTAACGAATACTATTTAACAGTGCCTGGTGAAGGGTTTTAAAATGCCTCGTTAGTGAACTCGCAAACGTTTCAGGACATGGGGACTGGCAGATGAAGTGAAAGGTGCTCAATGTCAAAGTGTTGCTAAAATTCTGTTTGAAATTATAATCCACGAATTTCCCCTAGAGATGTGATTTGAGATGATAAAATCACAGTGTTTCTGCCGAGAGTTTTCAGATAGTTGCGAGACTCAACCAGGGTAAATGTGAGTGACGTAGTGACAAGAAGATGATCACATGCACTCGAACAGAAAGCCGCTAATGAAGAGGCGCGTTAACGGAAAAAACTACGGTCCCTGTTGTGGCTTGAGAGAAGGTAAGAGTTCTAGGCACTGCAAATGCAAAACAAGAGACAATGGTCAATAAATCACGTTTGAGAGAAACAAGTGTGAAATAAAAAGGCAGCCCCGTGAAGCACTCCCGAAATGTTGGCGAACGATCTTTGCAATCTCTTGTCCTGTCGTGTGTAGTCAGTTATGTTGGATAAGTAATTAAATAGCTATACTAACAGCGGTAACCATATTTTTCCTACTTCGAGTTAGAAGTAAACTTAAAGCAGAGTCCAAAACAGCCGACATAATCGATGTAGTTTTTCGACGCGTCTAAGAGTGGTACCTACATGTTCAATAAGGGGGTTAAGGACATTCGGATAAAACCCGTCATGTTTACAAGCCAAACACAGGGTAACCTAAGAGCATTTGAAGAAGAACACGTGCCTTTATGTTCAGAAAGTTCCGTCAGGCTGAGACCACTGAATATTGATTTGAGGAGACAAAGCCTTTTAAGTGAAACCGTAGAACCGCAAGATGAAGGAATTAAAAGACTTTGCACAAAAACCATAGGCCCATAAACAGGTGTTCATTCATAAACGGTCGCCTAAGTCATTTGAAAGCAAAATAAACCAAATTCAATAATTACCGCACACCTGAGAGAACACAGGGAGACCTCAGTTCGCACCGATAATTGCCTTGGATCATTGAAGCGAATGACTCCAATGTTTAGGAGCCTATCGCCTACCAACGGAAGGATTTAGACCAAACTTTATGGTTACCTAGGTGATTCACATCGTTTTCTGTGCCGACCTGCTTTGATTAATTTCTTTTTTTCTTGTGATAGAATATAATTATCTATCTGTTGCACACTTCTTCCCAATCGAGGGAATGAAAGGCATAAAACAAATTTTTCGTGAAAATAGGTCAAGTGAGATAGAAGCGTTAGAGCATTCTTTTCCTCACGTCAGGCAGAATTGTTCCCTTTATTTGATTTTCAAATTCAAGAACGCAAAAGTTGCTATAGGCACCTTTTGCTGTTTCCTTTCTCGTACACATCTCAGCAACAAAAATATTTTGAGGTTTCCCGTTTAATTTCTGGTCATGCTGAAATTTCCTTGTTGAATATTATTGCTCTTCCAGCGGAAACTAGGTAGCTGGAATTTGCCGGATGAAAGTGGATACTTGGACCACCCATTCTCACCTAATGGGCAGCAAAAATTGTGTTGAAGAATCGTCTGGTATTCCCGGCGTCCAGCTTCGTGAACAGGCTATCAAATATAGTGCAAGTCTGGCTTTCAGCTCGCAACTGTTAAGACATCACCAGAATTTTTTACAAGTGCATAGTTGAATGATTGTTAAGGGGTTCCTTATTTCATACACGGTTTAAAGAATTGTCTCGCATTGTGTCGGAAATCGACATGACATAATTTGGTGATGGTGGGAGACGTTATGTCAAATCAGCAAACCGATAAAGCTCACGTATCTTGTGGCTCAATGACCACTACTCGTTGGAATTATCCGACCTAATTACTCTGCTTTATGTTAACAGGGGATGATAAGTGAACGCCAGTGATTCAGAAATGTCTTGCCGCTCCCCGTTAGAAGTTAGATAACTTGGTATCTCAGTTCTAACGAACTTTTCTGTGCTCGAAATCAGGTCTCCATCCTTTATAGGGCTAGTAACTCAAATGTGAAATATAACAAAAATAAGCAGTAAATTATCCTAACAACCACGTGGGCGAGTAGAATTTTGCAAAAATATCTGACCACTGATTGAGATACCTGGTATGGAGACGATTTAATTGTCAACCACCTCGTAGGCGAGAACCATTGGTCCATAAACACCAACCGCGACAGCTTGCAATTTTTACCTGGAGGAATTTACGATTTCAAACTAATCATTGTTTTTATTTTGCCGGGCTACAGCGGAACTAGGCCATCTTTTAGTTGCTGCCTGTTTTGACCAAAATGGAATCGGTTTGTCATCATATGAAAATGTTCCGAAGTGAATCCCAACTTTGGGAAATGGATTTTGTTTTCGAATTCATCACCTGTTTCATTTGAGTAGTATTTGAATGATCTCTCAACTGCGTCTGAAAACAAAAGTCTTTGAATCGAATAAAATAAATATTTAGCGAACCAGTTAATTAATTTTTTTTCGGAAAAAAGTGAGTTAATCTGATTAAAAATACCTCTCAGTTAGTGCTGCATTCATCTCTTACAATTTTCGATCTAACCGAGTTGAGTTGGACTAGCATGCAAATGGTTTCTCCGAAATGAGTTATCGCGGAATGGCCTAGTGGTGATAGATTTTTCCGGGTTGGCCGTTCAAACTGATTTCCCTCACCTATCATTACCATCTGCTTCCTTGGGTTATCGTAAACGGGATCGATACACAGATGAATAAATTTTACTGGAATAATAGAACCTTTGAGTATGGATTTCGAATATAAAGGCCTAACAATATTTATGTAGCAGTTACTTAGGGCTCTCGCTGTCCATCAAACGAATAAGAAGGGCAAAAAATGATGATTATTTTTTAGATTGTTTTAAAATACTGAACATCAAAGACAAAAACAGCAACCTGTGATATTAGTACTGAAAATGTCACAAGTAATATAAGAACAGTAACTATTGCTACCACTCCTATCGTCGACAATCAAATTTAGTCACGCGGTGCTCTGTGGCCGAGTATGCGAAATGAATGTTAATCTGTTGTCTACCACTTAGGCCAAGATACGTTGTCTAGCAACACAACTTCATCTCATGTAGTAAGATTCCTCGACCTGTCATTGACCGTTTAAAGACAGTAGATAATGGCTGATTTTGTCCAGACCTGATAGAGCGGCTAACAAAACAATATTTCAAAACTGAAGGTCACACGTTTGATCCCTCTAAGCGGTGTAATATTTCCATTTGGAAGCCTTCTGTTGGCCGAAATTTCCAAACAGAATGTAGTTATTAGTCGTTTCATTAGAAGAGGTATAAAAAAATGGAAATAAGTTTGGAAAACCGGTGAAGACAACGTCTGGCGAGTCATTCTGTGTATTAAACCGGGAAAAATAAATATGCTGCACTTGAAGAACGTCAAGGATTTTCGTGTTCAGTTTTGTTTGTATTGTTTCGTATTGCCTCCTCGTTTCTGTTGCACGCACGCGTCAATGTTTTGTGCGCTAGTTGCAACATACACGGGATGGAATTTATGGCCAACGATTCAAGACGTGTGCACATAAGTGGTACCATCATTTGTTTCCTTTCGTTCTTGCCCTCCTGTGGGTGTGAGATAACCGAACCCCAGGTTTAACACTAGACGTCCCCGTATCACTGCTGTTTTCGGCTGCATCAATCGGGGGGAAAAAGTATCCAGTTGAAAATTTTCACTCTTCTCGTTTTCGAAATTTCTCGACCATTCGATGACTCCGCGTCTCCTTTTCACCAAATGAGTGTGCGCGTGTCATTCTGTGGGTATGCGTTCATTCCCCCGTTTTTATCATTTCGAGCTATCTACACATCCAAATGAACCATAGTAATGATCTGTCCACAGATGAATTTTTCTTCCTATCCACTTTGTATTCCGTTCCTGACTTAGAGCTCATCGAAGCGTTATCGAGGTCCTCTCGATATCAAGTATCTTTTTCACACTACGAACACCTTATACACCTAGACCCATATGAATATACAAACGCCAATAGACTTAAGATCAAGCCTGTTCTACTTGGGACGGTATATGAAGCCTATGGATCACGTATGCCGATTCTGTGATATCTTATTTTCTCTTCAAGCTTTCCCGTTTCCCGCTTCTGCACTTGCTTTCGAGAGTGAGAGGGAAATCCAGAAAAAGAATTACTACGAACGGAAAGTGTTGTCGTGTATTACTTGAGCGCGAAAAACGAGAGCATATCGTGGCTTGTCACATATGCGAACATGGCCATCGAAGGAGCAGATCAGCGTTTCTCTAGTTTATTCAAGGTCAACAATAGGACTGGTTAGTCAGATTGAGAGTGGACACAATAGGCTGACTCAAGTGGGACCAGGAGACGGTGACTGACAGACATCGTGACTTGGGGAATCAGTAATGCATAAGCGGATACACAGAACAGAAAAAAGACTGAAATCACCCGGGGTCGAACACCGCCACTGCTTCATCGGCATCAATACGACCGCCACCACCGCCATTGCCGCCGTCATTGTTACCACTTGACGAAAGAAGACTAGTTCCCCATCTAATGCTAGTACAATTAGTGTTCGTGTGCTTGCTATTTGCGTTTATTTTATAACTTGATTTTGTCACTACTACAAGCATACACGCAAATCGACGGTTGCTTTCCCTGACTTTGTATGAACACCGTTCATTCTGGGGACGGAGTTCGTGATACTTAATCGAGTGGACTGACGTAAGTACTTTATTTCGGCTAGACATAAATCTGCATCGGAGTTGGATAGATGGATATGCTTTGTGTTCATTTCTTTTGCGACCATACTCCTTCTCTGTTACGTTGACACAGAAAAGCAAGTATTTCGTGGATAAAACAGGATGTATTTGATTCGTAAAACCATGGATTTGAAAACTTTGTGTGCATTTACGGGGCTACCGAATAACAAAAAAGGTTTATACAAATGTGGCCACCGAGCGAATGATTGCCACAATTATATGATCGGAAAATGCCGGCACATGGAGTATTAGTTTGACATTAATCAAATTCATTGCATCCTAAACCAATCGATACTGTGGGTAGAATATTCGCTTTTTGCTCACATCATTGTGTTCAAAGGGCTGAGACCCAACCAACAAGCAAAACGGCGCGGTAAAAAGAGATTTGTATTGATAATTACGCTGATTTCATAGACTGTCGGAGAACAAAAGAAACGCTGGTTTGTCATTCGCGCAAAGTGGGGACCCGTTTGGAGGTGAACAATCACCGAGGCAACGGACAATGAAGTTTCACTTTTTAAAAGTTAGTGAAGCTTTATCGATCAGCATACTGAGGCCATCACGATGTGCGCAGAAAAACTGTTAACCCACAATGTTTGCCTGCGCTGGTATTAGCCAACTGACTTACGACAAAAATTTTTAAAAGTTAGTAATGCAGCATTGCAAGCAGAGTGTTAAATTGAATTCTGTCCCTCTGACAGCAGAAAACTCTTTCAGTGACCTGCGAAACAATGATGTACATGAGAGCATCACATAACGAGTTGTTTCGTGGATGCTCTCCTAACGTCGTTCGGTTCAAATTAAATAATGGCCTAGCTTAGCGGACAAGGAAACGCAGGGAATCCAAGGGATGTTATACATTATGACACTCACCTATTATGTAATGGAATCTCCGTACAGTAAATCAGCAGTCCCGATGATCTACCAGGCGGGGAAAGCACCAACAATTCCGCTATAACTGCAATACCCGTAAATGGTTGTCCTAGCAAATTGCAACTTGTGCCCATCAGAAGAACCAGATCAGAAACGATGAGATAATAATGCAAAGTGAATTATTCGTCTCTGGAAACACAAGTGCCAGGGATCCTACGCAGTTAACGAGGGCTTTGCGAAATTCTTTCTCTTAGTTTGAACACTTGATCCAAAACGTCTTTCGGGTCGACGGAATCACGATCTTCGAAGTCGTCCATGTCTGCCGCGTTTCATGCAGTCTGAAATTGCAAAGGAATAACCATATATGTGGGGGCTTGGCCAACTTGAACCACCATAGATGTTTCATTCCGGTTACAATTCCATCATTCTTTGATCCAGTTCTATTCGACATCCGAAATTGTTGTAAGCTGTCACCATCACGACACAAAATACAAAGTAATAAACAATATCATTTAGCCAGCAGTGAGATTTTTCCGTTTCATGTTGCCTGCTAATGACCACGGATGACAGCTGCGTACAGACATCAGTTTTGACTGAATCTCATATTTACGACTGGCGACTGGAGTTCACTGTGTGTTTAATCCATAAACCAAATTTCTATGCTTCATTTCAAGACGTTGTGGCATCCTGTAGGTCAAGTGTGCATGGTTGATAAGTCATTCACTGCCTTGAATGAGAAGAATGAAAAGCTAACAGCGACCAGGTTTCAATAGAACACAAGCAAAAAATGCTTCCGTAGTCACTAGTAGACTGACTACAATGAAGTATGCAAGTTTGTATTTGTTTTTCACGAGGTGTCGATTAGAAAGAGTTCTTGGTTGAATGCTACCTGGATTAATATAAAGCCGCGTTAATTTGGGCCTTAGCTTACGGTGTTTGACTAGACCGGTAACTTCACAGATTTGGCTATGATAACATGCTGTTGAGGTCGTTGCTAAATCACCAACCGGACTAACAAGCTGCGTATCCGTTATGTCGGGGTTCCTGCGAGCACCACGTTGTACCTTGAAAAGTTGAGAAAATTAACGATGTGTTGACTAGTCAATCATGATAGCTCGAAATCGAGTCCACATGATCAAAAGATATTCTCAAAGCGAACAAAAGCTGTACTGTAAACGTGGGTGACATGGGTTAGTGATACTTTGCACTCCAAATGTTCTTTAACTTGTAATACTGCATTTTCTGGGTTCATTGGGCGGAACGACAAGTCAGTTAGAATTTTGGGTATGCGCATGAACGTGTTTATAACTAGGGTGTGCGACAGAGGAGGGGGAACAAAAGTCATTGAGAATTCTAGTCCGAATGTTTTGACAAGTTTTATTTTGTTAGAAGATGGACAAATATCTGGGCGCGTGGCAAAAAGGGGATAAGAACGGGGGGATGTAAAAACTAATTTCCAGTCTTTTGACAAGAGACCGGAAGGAATAAGGCACAGAGTCATGAAAAAAACAAAAGAAAAACTTGGTGAGATATCTGGGTACGCAGTAGAAAGACAGAGACAACCAATTTTTACAACGAATGTGATTCACTTGCCCTTATCCTAGACGGATTTTGATCCCATGTCATGCCGAATTAATTTACTGAATCTTGTTGATTCACCTGTTATCGGAATCGATATGCTTTGTATACATGGAAAAGGTGTTTATGAAAGGTAGTTAGAGTGCTCTTATCGAGGAAACAAACTTTAACTCTTCCTTTGTCCAGTGCTAAAGAAATATAGTGCATTAGGGTTACGGGGGCTTCACGTATAGACAAGGAAGATCGACAAACTAATTGGTAGGGATTAGTAATGTTTAGTGAAGATACAATTGATTTTTCGAAAATTTTAAGTGGTATCAAAACAAAGTAAACAATCCAGAACTTGGGAGAAACCTTCCTAGGGAGGGAAGCTACGGAAGCTCTCCAAAAATCGGCCGTTTCATTATCACACCAAAATTCAGTAAATGTTTCGGAGAGCTTAGGGGTAGAGTGGCCGCACACAACTTCAAGGTTATAGGATTGAGGCCATGTGGCTTACATGACGCTTTTGGAGGTCAAAGGAACTAGTTCTTTGTAGGTATCCGTGTTTATATCACTTCACATTTCATATGGAATATGTCAGTTTATGCAGGGCCACTTGAAAACTATCAGAAATCATTATGCGAATGAATTACTGCGACATTGTCACTTGTATCCAAAATACGATCAATCTAACATGAGCTCATTAACAAGTGTACGCCGTATGGTGCACTGATTGTCTGTCCACAACCCCGCAGTATGCAAACGGACCAGGCACGGTTGTATCCAATTTAGATTAACCTGAAAAAACAGTTGCGAAATGCTAAGAGAAATGATATGAATTCGGTATCAGTCTTCCTGCCCAGACTCGGGCAGTTCAACTGTTAGCTCATACCGATTCAGCCGCGAACGGGCCTTCGGATAACCGGGGAAGAGCGACTGCCACTTCCGAGTCAGCATGGCTTTATTTTCCACCGTGGATTTTGAAGGGAACTTAGCGAAAGCCATCAACGTTTGGCAGCAAAGAACAGGAAAATGTCCAGTAATTCACCTGTTGGTTTGTTGCGACCTTATGAATGTGCTGTTTATTATTTTCATTTTGCGTTACTATCACTCGAGAATAATAAGTTTGTTGGGAAATCCAGTCGTTCACAGAGTTAAACTACTTACCTATGATTTCCGTATATCGGTCTAAAGCTGTGGCATCCGTCTACCGGACGGGGTAGGACCTCTCCTGATTGCTTTAAGGATAGCATCAGGAAACGGTCGAAAAATTCGATGTTGGATCGATAAAGTGTGGCAGGCAAAATGTGACGAGCGAGTCAGTCTTTTCTAACTCATCGACTCGTTTGCGCACTATGTGATGAAATTGCCGGATGTGTCTTCAAAAAACAGTTTAATTGATCATGGAAAGGTGGACTGGAAGCTATATTAGCAGCACAGTTCAAATAGTGAATGAAGAGCTGAAATGGGGCTATCGTTCGGGCTTTCAGAATCCACTCCGAAAGACTGAGTTAAACTGGATCCAAGATCTGAACATACTGCTTAGACAGCATCGACAAATTCAATCCGGAACGCCCGTCAGCTTTATTAGAAGTAGCAAAAGAACGAGGCCGTGATCGCGGTCACAGTTTCGAATAAATGACCACACAAAGTGATTCAGATTAAAAAAACGGAACAGGCTGAAAGTGCTTTCTTTCTGTGTATTAGGGCCAGTCAAAGGCATCTGACTGAGACATACGAAACAATTACAAATGTCAGGGTCTCTGACCCAGTTCCACAGACTCAAGGACGTGAATCTGGGAGATGAAATGACCTGGCGCGAGTTTCAATAGGGAATGAGAATAACGAAATGCAACCAGTATTTTCTTTCGTTCCGAAATGAACACTAATTATCTCACTGTTTAAAAACCTTGTCTTCGGATTGCTGCGTTGTTACGGATGATGCGGCCAACCCGCTCTGTTTATGATTAGATCTTTTTTTGTAAATGTATCGTATCAGATAAACTGGTGCCAATTGCAAGTAAAAAAGATGTGCAGTTGACTGACGTGAGACCAGATTCAGTCCAATTCAGTTCGATAACTACCGAGTCGCAACTGCTGATTGTCCCCGGTTCGTGGAATTACGAGCATGCGTCGTAAAGTAGCTAGATTACAGGTCAGTTAAATTAATCATTTTAAATAACTTTACGATCCGAAAGCTAATTCCAATTCCCAAGAAGACATTATTGGGTCTGATCTGGAAACAACAAATGTGATACTGTTACTTGCTGATGGCAGGAGTGGAAAATGAAGCGAATCAAACTTGAACAAGACCGCAAACGAGATCTGATCCTTGAACTAAAGCCCCAAGACAAAGGGCGACTAGCAACTGGAGATTTGGCTGTCAGACTTTCTTGCTACTAAGCGCCAAAGTGATGAAAATGACCAATAGTAGACAAACTTCAAATTTCTTTGCCACTGTGAACAAGATTTTCCCAATTGCTTTTGCTATTACCGGTTGATGTTGCAATTTTTCCCCGTTTAGTCAAATAAAATCGGTTCGATATGGAGGCGAATGACCACGGATTCTCCAGTTTTAGTACAAACATTTGTGGTCGATCGATTCAAGAACAATAGGATTCGCATCACTCCTGCAGCCGTGGTGTTTGAATCGGTGCCAAAAGCGTGTCTGTTGGACGGTATGGAATGAGGATAGAAGTACGCCAAAGGCGAAGTGAACTGGTGAGGACCAGCTTCAACATCAACCGTCCACATGTAACTTAACGTAATGAGGAAGAGCAAAGTGGATCGGGGTTGATACTTTGAGGGTTGACTGAGTTTATAATTATCCAAAAGTTCATCCCGGGGGAACAAAGTTGGATGTTACTTCCGGAAGCTCCAGTTGAACGAGATGATTGTCTGTTAGATATCCAAACGGTACTTTTCACCATTTACTCTAAAGTCCCACTGACTTGAAATGCGTTTATACAAGCAAAGTACTGTATTACCGTGTCGTAAAGTTTTTGTTTATACATGCTTTAATTGATGTCTTGATTGATGCAATTGCATAGAAAATGTGCTTCGTTACGCAAATTTCCACTTGCAATTACCTGTCGCTAACACGGTGTGTGTGTGTGTGTGTCAAATTACATGCGATATAGAGGATTTTGAGTATACAAAACAAAGTGGCCGGTAACAAATCAGAATCAGTCATTGCAAAAAATCTTTCAGTGAGTTATTTTGTGGACGTGGTTAGGTCTCTGGATGTGAGACTAAGCGGATGAAACAGACAGCTTTCAGCTAGCGAAAACAGTTGCCATTGGAGTCGGAAAGATACTAACTGCATTCGGGACCAGATATTGGAAATGTCGCACATTCTTTCACATTTATTGCACGATTCACACAGGAGATGATTACTGGTCTATCACAAAATTTCACCCCACCGTTTATCTGATGCACTGAACCATATATATATTGACAAAATGGAAACAAGTCTAGAAATAGTTGTGCGATTACTGCTGTCTGCAAGCAAAAAGCCAAAGTGATCATTTGATGGATTCAGTGAGTCTTGGTGATCGACCAAAATGTCATTTTGAGGAGAACGATTGACTATTGTCTCATTTTAATCGCGGAAAATTGACATTTTTTAAAGGTACGAAAGTTGCATGTTGAAGTTTGGGGCTGTTGAGATTGCTCTGATAATGGGTGACGTTTGACCACTTCGCAATACGTCAATCTTAGAATTAAATTGCTGAATTTTTTTCCAGTCAGTGGTTCCCAGAAGACGAAAAAGGCAGTGGCCAATTGGTACCTCGTAGTTTTCCAACAAGGTGTTAGGTCATTCGTTTGCTCAATGTCAGGATGGTTCAAAAAGTGACCCAGATTAATGTAAGCTGTTCGCCAAAACTAAACGTTCCCTCCTAAACAAACTGAGAACTGAATGCCTCATGCCGTCCAATTCGATCAAACTCAGCCCATTAGTATTTTTATAGAATTCAGTATGATCCGAAACCCTGATGGCTAGATTCAGTCAGATTTAAAGGAAATGATCAATAGTGCCCACACGGCGTGAGACTATGCGTGAGTCTCAGACGCGATCACAGATGAATGACTACTATATACAAGCATGAATTAACCTGTTCAGTGAGTATCATTATCTCCATTAAAGTCGCCAGGTTGATTCAAGAAACATGGATTTCGAAGAACGCAAGTTACCTATGTTCATCTGCCATCTGGAAACCACCTTAGGGTTGAGGGACGAAAAACAGATCTGAGGAATTAGATCGATAAATCAGTATTTTTGTTATTAATGTATAATCATCGTAAGTTTTTTAGAAGTTTGCCTATGAACGTAAAAAGTAATATGATGAGAACAACGCAACACAAGTGAGGCTCAGTGAATTTTGAGGAGCCGTCTTGAGGTAAGATCAAATTAGGTTGGTACATCCAAACCGTACAATCGTTCCGACATGACAGATCTTGCTCAAAGGTGAACATAACTACTGAAGAAAATGTCCACTGTGAAAACAAGTCTCCAAATCACTTAGTTGTCTTATAAGAATTTAGCTTCTTTTAATGACACAAGGAAGCTGTTATCGCTATCTTGAGGGATGCCTGCAGTCGCATCATTTAAAGGTAGACCGATCAGTCACTAATGAGCTACCATTTGATCGCAATCGTACCGTCACACTTACAACGAAACATTACGATTTCAACTGGTAAGCTCTCTAATGCATAAGTTTCAATTGTTTCTGTTAGGAATTATTTTCTGGTGAACAATACATTCTTATCTATGGGCTATTCAGTACTCAGTGTAGCGTTTCCTCAAAGATTGCTGCCAAAACGATGACCAAAGAGGTGTCGGTTTTCCAACCTTCAAAGCTATGCCGACCAAGACCAGCTACCTACCCGTGACAAAAGTAGTAGGGGTAAAAAGATATCGTCAGCTCAAAGCAAAAGAATTAGTTCCATAAAGCTTGGATTTCACCGTATCGCACCCTCACGAGAGCAACAACTCATGGTCTACTGAATCTACACCGGAGGTCAAGTGGTCTGGGGCTGAGAAATCTATGAAATATCTAATCCGATGCTGACTACAAAAATGGTGTTAGACCTTATCCGCCCTGCAAGACACAACTCCCTGGAAGATTTTTGTCATGGCTATTAGTGAATTAGAATGTAAAATTCGTTTCTCGACAAATTCGACAGAACATTAGATTTTTTATTTTGCTTTTCGTTCTTCATTTTCGAGCACCCCATTATCTTCCTGGTCAACGTTCCGACATGTCATCTACTGTTTTTGTAAAACGAAAATTCTGTTCGCCCGAATTCCAATGTACATCACCATATGTGACTACTTAAACTGGTGAGCGAGAAGTGGTGATGGTTGGGAAAAGAGTCGAATTAAGTTTCCGGTATAAATCGGTCCTAACACTCGCCTCATACGCAATTCACACTGGCATTTCGGTCTGGTTCGAACAAATCCACATAGATGGACAAAACGTTTTCCAAACTTTATCGGCTCATCGATACAGCGGAAATGGTTGGTCAACTAACTATGCTGCGCATATACCTAGGAAAAATCAATTAGCATACTTTACAAGTAGGTAAATTTCCACCCCTCGTTTAGATTATAAAGCAAACTGCATTTTTATCTCATGGTATTCTTTTGGTGAATCGGGCTGTCTGATGCATCCCATTTGATCAACTTCCAAACTGGAGTCGAATCCATGGAATGTGTTTAAAAAATTCCGACAAAATTGTGGAACATTTACATTCTGTTAGACGAGTTTCCAGTAGTTCGACAAGGATAAATATCCCTAACGCACTGGATGTAGCCCTTGCTAGTTTGTAATGTTTAATCTGAATTGCCTACCCGATTCATATTCGATTTAAATAGACGTTTAGAGGTACAGCCTGATCTGGCTTTAGACTTTAACCAGACCTCGAATGTTTGTTCCTGCATCGCTCTGTTTCACTCAAGGTAATTATTGCATTGATAACTGACCACCTATTGGATTTCGGCTTCATTCCAAGTCTGTGTCTAGTAGTAAGTTCTGACTGGTTTCTCCTTTGCCAGCTTACTTCTAGGACCAAATGATGAGCGAGGGAAGCCAAATTACATGAAGATCACGAATAGAATCGACCAAAGGACCAAGAGTTTTCTGTTACTATGATGGGTATCCAGAATGTTGCGGGTTACAAATAACTCGTCAATTCACTAGTGCTACCGCTTTAAGAAGCGCAGATCAGCTACATCGCCAGAGGAAATAACCACTCCTTTGATGTCGGACGAATTGATCCAGTCAGTTATTCTTGTATCGGATGAGTATTAGTTTTCCTACATTTTTGAATTAGATCGAGAACGAATTTAACCTCGTGTCTTTTTCTTGGTTGAAGACCAATTCGTTTTGATCAGAAATCTCATATAGTTATCGGTGATTTTCATGCTAATTTTACAATAAAATTGGCCTAATAATTTGGGGAAATGACTGATGTCAGTCAAAAGGTGTCGCAATGCGAAACAATCGCGGATGGAAGGTAAAGAATCCGGGACCGCCAAATTCACCATAGATCATCTGACAACTAGACTAACGCCAATCAATCGGTTAACTAAGATATGATAATTGGGAATTAGTTGACAGATGTAACTACTCACTAGTGGCAAGATAGGGGAAAAATTCGGTAAAGTGCTTTTTTCTGATGAACTAAGGGGGATGCGTGGTGTTCACGTGACGTACATACTTCACTATACAAGAAAAGTTACTTTCTTTCATAAAAGTCCACTAACGTACCCGATAACTTTTTCGTATTATTCACTTACTTGCCTGCTCAGAAATAATCAAGTCTGGCAATTCTCATTTGAGATCTCAGTTCACTTACGTGTGGGAATAAATAAGAAATATCCGGTCAACTTTCTAGACTACGCAGTTTCTCCGTTATGCAGTTGACTGAGTTGCAGGTTTCGGTCGAAACATGAAGTATTCACAACATCGTGGTCAGAACATCCGGTAATTTGGCAATTCTGAACGAGCTAAAATGATCGTTTCGTTTCTGTTCCGAAATATTAATGTTTGGTGACGGAGGGGAAGGGATCTGGGCCCGAGGGGTACTCTGCTGTTCTGTTCATTTTACCATGTGTTTGTCTTTTTCTATTGGTTTGGGCACAGTTACATTTCCAATTTTGTTGTGTTCTTATTACTTCTAGATTTTTTGCACGACTGACAAAACCGTTCGGTTAAAGATGGATTATGATGAAAACTATTTTGTCGAGCAACAAATTTGGTACACTTTCGTTCTATCGACTAGTTCCATTCAAGCGCCATGACGTTTTATCACAAGTGCGTGGTTAGAAGCAAAATTAAAATGATACTAATTGCAAGCATTTGAAAATAACACTTTAGGCAACACTACTTCCATTTCAATTACTGCTGCTACGGCTAAAACAAAAGCAAACAGCAACTACTACTATTCCGGTTGCTGCGACTACCAGTTCTATTACTGACAACATTACTAATCTTGCTTCTATTACCACCGGTAAAGTTATTACAAATCATATTATTACTCTCACTATCATTGCTGCTAATATTGTTATCAAAAGTTTTATTGCCACTATAAAAACTACGGAAACAAGAAACAGTTACATAATACTGATACTTTTACTGTTACCACCAATACGAATGCTGCTATTATTGCTATTACTATTTTTGCTAGCACTTTTGCTACTACTACAATTCACGCTACTTCTACCAATTATTATTACTTCCCGTGACGGTAATGCAGAAACTCTAACTTTCACGACTCTGCCCTCGTTAAGTCTGTTGTTTTGATCTTTTTGGTAACAATTCATTGCATCTGTGGAGCCCGAGATTTCTCAGATAACTTCAGACTTTGCTTACGGTTTTAATTTTACTGGCTCGACAGTAAAGCCAAATTTCTCAGCCAAATCAAGAAACTGGAAGAAACGTGGTGACTCCAAGACCTACCTGCCGAAAGCCAGTGATCTCAGTGCATTATGCAGTCATACAAGCTTAATAAAATCACATGCCGCACAATGATGACCGAAACAAGTGCATTCCCATTTGGTGCTTGAATATGTCGTCGCGATCGGGCTATTACATTTACACATAGATGCAAAAACTTCAAAAGTTCGTTTTTGCATTTGCAGATGACTCAAACCTGACATCCTAGAAGAGCATACGCTAAAATGACCAATCTATTTTCGCCTTATTGTTCTATATTTTGACTTAAATGTGTTTATTATGATTACTCACAAACCAAGCTGACCCCAGAACTAGTGAACACGTCGTAATTCTCGTTCAGTCGGATGTGGCAGTGGTTGCTTCAATAATGGAAATGACCTCGGTAGTAGGTAACTAGGTTGGTTAAAACGAATTTCGAAATTCTGCTACTCCCTAAGCTTTTTTGGTCATTCATCCCAGCTAGGTTTTCGAGCGTATGATATAAGCAACTGGATTACTTGAAGTAAAGGACATTTTCATGGAGTATGAAATTCACATTACTCTTTCCGAAATGAACGATGCAAGTGCTGATGGACTCACAAACTTCTTGCCTATTCAGGGAATTCTCTTATCAACTGAGTTAGCATTGCAAAACCATAGAGAGTAAATAAAACGCGTGATTATTCATTACTGTTCAGCTGCCATGTTGACACCTGTAGTCGGCTTAGTTGGGAGGGCGAAAGAATATCAATGAGAGTGTGATTATGATAATAATAAAAATGGCACAAGAAACGATTATTTTTCAGAATAGGCAAACATAGAAAGAGAAGCGAAGTAACAAACAAGTGATGCGTGCGCTGCTTTCCAAAGACGAAGCTGACCAAATTAGCGTCGATCGGAAACACTCTACAGTTGCACATTTCCTGGTTCGACTTGAGGATAATTTGTTTGGTGAATAGCCAAATACGTATATATATATATATCCATATGCATATGTTAAAGTATATAAAGAAAGTTGAAGGTAATTTCTTAATAAATTAATCAATTTCCAATAAATAAAATGGATGTGAATGGTGGATCCGAACCCTTGAAAACATTTAAAGTCCTTCATGAGCATCAGTTTCGGGAATTCACACCGAGATTTGAAAAGACAGTGGGTGTTTCACAAACAAGCGTAGACCAACCAAATTTTATCCCCTCATAATGGGTAATCTCACATGGTAAGTTCGTTTGAGAAATGCCCCTTGGAGAATTTTTGCATCCATCAATCTATGGCATTAACCATTGATTTGTGAAAAATTTATTACGGGTGGAGGAATATGAGAGACTACTAATGCACTTTGCGCGAGTAAACAGTCACGGGAAAAAGTATCTTTGTGACCTCCATAGTGGTCGTTGATCGTTTAAAACAAGCATGTGACACCAATTTCCAACCCCAATGTAATCACTTGGACAATCTGGCTGTCATATTTTCTTTCCTAAATCATCAATTTGAACAAACGGTTGTTTGAAACAAGGAGGGTCATTTATCCCAGAAAAAGACTGATACCGTGAGGCATTAAAATTTCGTGCCGCCCTTCTCAAGCGGTTACTGGAACCAGTATGAAAATCTTGTGACATTGAGTTATCAGTCAGAATGCATGAGCACAAATGCTGAATTCGATGCCTATAAGAACGAATTTCATCTCTACGGTAGGTCCAGAACATGTTAGTTAATTACGAGCCAAACATCGGGGTTTGACAGTCTCATTAGCGTAGCTTCACTAAACGCTAGCCCATTTGGGTGGCTGATATATGAGAAAAGTTTAATAGATGTCACAGGCTCAACGGTCGCAACCGGGCATTTCGCAGTTGACGAACTTCGGTCGAAGACAGGATAATTATCCTTGACGTTTGGTGACGTCGATAAGGCTATCCACTTGGGATTGCGTTTTGACATCCTCAGTGAGAATGTCCAATCTGTTCCATCTGTGAAAGTATCACGGCAACTGCAGCTGAACTCACATACCAGATGTCGAGTAGGATTTGATATCTCACTAGATTCCAGGTTGTCCAGAATAAAGTCTGCTTGCCTCTGAAAACAATAATATAGTCTTCAAAAGGTTCAATAAATTTGACTTGAAAATACATTCATCCAGTCTCATTCCCATCAGTGATATGAGTACGTTGATTATTATTCGGTCCAATGGGCTGCCCGTTGTCATAACGTCCATTTACTTACATTCAGTCCAATATCATGGGTACACATTGTAGAAGATCCTCATAAAAGGCCAATATAAACGGTTGAAATAGAATCGTTTTACGTTTTTATGAAAAAAGATCGCTCTTAATACCTTCACTCGGACCAGCTAAACACCAAACCAGGTCAGTTATTTCAGTTGGACAGATATTGCGGTGAGCGAATGAGTTTGCAGGTTCCAATGATACAGACCAAGATAGAATTGCTCTCGGTCCGCATTTTGTTGAGTAACTCCTGAATTACCTGCATGACAGACAAATTACTGTTTTCAGTTCTGTTGGAGCTGTCGTCACTCCGTACACCAAATATTTTGTGATCAGAAGGAATTTTCGATTTCTCGTCACCTCATCCGGTTCACTTTCGGTTTCAAATCAGGTCCTTGAGAACAAATCAACCGACGAAAAGTACGTTCATCCGTATTAGCATTATATATATGGAGCAGTCGTCACTAGTCGTTCTTTTAATACTCAACGTTTGTCTAAAAGATTTACGTAATGCACAATATCATATTGGCATGAATAAGAACCACTGAATACTAGTTCATCTCCCACCTGACTTGTTATCGTTGAATTCAGCTGGAAATGTCGGACATCAAATCGACGTAGACGATTGGAAGCTCGTGCCAATCTATAGTCTTTCACAAGAAATAGGTGAACAAAGAATGTGTTCGATTTACACGCGGGACGCCGAAGTAAACAACCAGTACAAAGTGGACTGTAGTTAAGTTGCTGCTAAAAGCAGCTCTGATCACGGTTGGAATAAACGCAGGTTTATATGTTGGACGCAACTTTCGACAAAGTTTACCCTGAAATATCAAGCCATAATAATGAGTCAGGCAATTCACATTTGATGTACCCGTTTGTCATGAGCCTTGTCCAAAAATGTTCTTGGACTCCATCTCAAGCTATGTTTACTATACCACTTCGAGTGTGACATCACGCGTGGCGGTGGTAGGTGATTAAAGTCGTGGCATCTCGACCAGAAGGTCGTTAGTTCCGATCGTGCCGTCGGTTAACCTCCCCTCTTTGCAACTCTCTACTGGCTGTCATCTCCTTCCTGAAAATAATGCAAATTGTGGCTTCATTTATGAAGAAAGTAGGATATAAGAGTGCAATAAGACGGATGATCACTCAACGGTCAAGCACGAGCAAGATTAACCACAGCCTCTTATCCTCAAGCCACACTTTCTCATTTTCACTTTTCTGTTTTCCGACTTCAATCCTGAAATAGGGGAAAGATGCGCAAGGCTGTCAGGCGATGACCAGTGACGAAACGATGATCAGAGACGGGTGAGTGAGAGGAAATTCTAAAGCAGTGGTAAGGCCAGAATGAAGAAGAGAACCGTACATTTAAGTTGTAATCTTTTTCGATATTCGTTCAAACCAGTGGACTCACATTCGGTGGCTGTTAAACTCAATTCGTACAGGTGTCTTCACTTACCACGTCATACTGGCCAACGTGTGCTTTACGATATTACTTCTCAAACAAAATGACGAAATGTCATTGCGTAAATCTGAACTGGTTGATAAAACCAACTACGTGACAGCAAAAGTATCGTAGCGACAAGCAGGTGGTTTAACCATATAGTTTTGGACAAAATTTGCGAGGTGAATGGGAAATCTTCATTTGATTAATGTTTTGACCTTTCTGTGTTTTATCACAACAGTTCTGCAATTCCTCCTGAACCGGAATTAGGCAGCAGTGACTCGCTGCAACCTGGCGAATGAGAGGGAGACTGACAAGTTGCGTATTCCGAATTGAGACAGTGCAGTTCAGATGCCACAATTTTGACGCGTTGGCCGTTACCGTACGCGAAAACAAACCTAATGCAAGTCGCGAACTGAGAGAGGTTAAAAACCTTTGAGCAAATGCTCTGTCATGAAACTTGCAGTTTGCTAATACTGGATCACGTACAAATATGCAGAGTGACCTAGGGCGATATGCGAACCACTGTGCCCGGCGATCTCTGTTGAGTTATGGAAGTTTAGTTCAGAAAAAGTATAACTCTTCCAGGTCTGCAATATTTCCCGGTTTTGGCATGAATATTTTCAAACTTAGCTGTGACATGGATTGAATATTTTTCCTGCTAACATAGAAGAGCTCTGCCAAAAAAGTTTACTCTTCAAACTAGCTGAAGAACATAAAAGCTAGGTCTTGTTGGGGAAAATGCTACTCCATATCATAAATTGATTTCAAAGTTGTTTAAATCAGAACGGAATCGTCCGTTTCACTCGTTGCGAAAAATATTCGATACGGTTGACTGTTTTCGTTAATACAGTTTTAACCGTGGAACAGTTTACCTCGATTGTCGGATTGTCACTGTGTTAAACTAATTCGAGTATAGTAAATTCGGACTAATTGAAACAATGCTCAGTTTGCTTATCGCTTCTCTTTTATGTATTTAATGTCCTATTATATTTAAGTCTATTGGCAGATGCTACTGAGTAGACCCGGGGTAGCGGAAACCCATTGTGTGTCAAATGCGAAATTGGCTGCCAATCGAAGGAGATTCCAGCCGCCGAAATTCGTATTCGGATGACATCACGTCGATTGCTGGATCACCAATACACTCAAAAGTTCCGTGCCGACGTAACGCAGTTGCAACATCTTGAACTCCAAATTTTTATTAATAACTAGAGAACTTGAACATTTATCGCTTAGTTTGCTGCCACTGTCCATGGAACTACGGCGAAGCGCCAGAAATCAGTACCTCATTGTCATTTGGACAGAAAAAAACATTGCCCAGGATACGTTGAGGTAAAATCTCATGTTCTTGTTTATTTCACATCGTTCGATACCGTCAAAAAAAGAGAACCGAAAAGTTCTAACTTTCATGTTTTTCAAACACAAGAGACTGTTCAATGGAATCGTCAGTCTTGCAGTCAGTCTTTTGCAGCCGATTACGAGGGTATATGAACATTTCTACCTAGTCAGTCGAGTTGTTGTAGGCTTTTTTCTGCTGCGTCTTTTGTTCTTCTGCAAAATTGCTGTTATGAGACTTTAGAGGGACACTAAGATAGGTAAGCCCATCAACGAATGTAATTATTTCAACATTTATACACAATTTCGACTCACCCGATTCAAGTATCATGACTTTTCCTTACTCAGTTGGAGTATTCGCATGTTAACGGTTACCTTAATGGATATTTCAGGGACGATTGCCAAATAGTTGGACGCACCGATTTTCCGTCTTTTACCAAGAACATGGTCTTTGGCTACGGGGATGTCCAAGAATCGATCTAATGCACACCTAAGCAAATGATGAACGGGAACTTCTCACTCTTCCATGATCTATTGCGCGATTGGCAGTGAATTGAGTAAGTGGAAATGAAAATCAGTTTTTTTATATTTCATTGCGTCTTCGACCAGGAAGTTGAAATACAATTCACATACTCACACGAAGTCACGTGTACGAATAATCAAGTTGCAAGAAAAGTTACAGCTGCGTTTGGTACGGATTTAGTTTCGTCTAAAATATGCAGCCATAAAAAAATCCTTCACCTTCCCACCCTCTGACTCTAACCCGTAACTGAAAATCACCAAAGTTGCACAGCTGTATGCGTTCCACCGGATGAGTTGATTGTCGAGTTAGGGGGTATAACAAATGCAAAATGGTTTCACTACTAAAACTTTGTTTATTCCTGTTCAACTTGTTTGCCACTGTTTGTCCTTTGACTCAACCAACCATCATTCTGAAGTTTTTTGCTATTCATATGAACGTTTTAACCGTTTGATGTCAGGTTCATGCACTGCATACTTACCCTTATTACATATTTTGTCATTTATGCGTCCTTCCTTCCGTCCGATAAAATCTGAATCGACCAATAGAACAAAACCATCTGCCCCTGAATTGTGATACACTGCCCTCTATACGACTGCATCAGATAACCAGTCCATGTTGAACTTCCGAGGCCCGTTATGGTTTAAACTGTCCTTTGGACTTACTGGAACTGCTTATTTTGTCCTTTTAAAAATGGACAGGAAGAATGTCAACCAGGGCCTTCATTAGGCGCCTTCTTTTTCCACAATCCATTGATGATGCGGGATCGGATCATCCAAAGTGTCATTTGGTAGTCGAAATTCTTGACACGGTTGGGGACGACAATCTGTTTGCTCCTCTGCTTTGAAGATCACAACTTTGCCTGGATATAACCTCGACAGGGTAGGTCGGTGAGTGTTTGAAAAGTTGTAGTGTAAATAAATTAAAATAGCCTGGCGATACGCTAGTATTTAAACAAGACGGAAATGATGGTTGTTGTGAAGTCATACTTTGGTATGACCTTTCATTCACACCGAGCGCTAATTTTGTCAGAAAAACTGACGGAAAAGTCACACAGAGGTTACTGCAACTAGGGCAAAGACGTAAGTTGGAGGATTTGGTTACGGTCCGTGAGAATCTGTTTTGTTTTAAAGTGCTTACTTTGCATCAAATATGGCATTTAAAGTCACAAAATGATGCTATACCAGCCAGTCACGGTGCGATGCTGATGACCAGAGAAAATGGTTCAGTTACCCGGTTTCGAACAAGCTGAACTCATAAAAGGTTTTTCCCAGAGGTATTTCGACCCAATATATCTTTTCATGCGATCAATCACTACCGCAATGGTTCGGTTTACTCCCCGAGTTTCAGAGAGTTGTGTTCATGATTTTGGTTGGTTGTATTTTATTCTGTGTCTAAGTTCGTTTAAGTAGCGTCAAGTTTAAATGCTATTAACTGAGGACTAAGCCTCAAGGAAGACTTTGATCGGGCAGAATTCATCACCATGTACACTAGTCCAAGAGACTGAGACTAAATGGTGGACTTATTTAGTCGAATAAGATAGGAAATAGTTAACTGCTATAGGAGGCGATGAATTTTGCTGTTAGTGTTATTGTTGTTGTTTCTTTTATCTTTTTACTCCATGGATTTCTGATGCGATGATATCCACTATTTTTAAGGTTGAGGTTGCAACCAGCTAAACGCTTCCAGTTGGTTGAATTGACTAACTGTTGGAGAAATCAAACCAACGGTCTTCATGTTGGTTAAAATTCCACAACGTTCTGTGCTTGGCTAGTACCTATCTCTGGCCGACGGTGGCCAAGCGGATTAGGCCGTGGGTTCGGGTCCTGCCACCGCCGGTAAATTTCCCCACTTGGCAGCCCTCTGTTGGCCGCGGCTCATTTGTTGAAAAATGATGCGCATTATCATTCCAATAATAAAGGAAGTTAAAGATAAAAAGCTAATTCGTCTTCCAATTAATGCTATCGCTCACTTTTCTCAGCTTATTTGATTTCTTCCTGTTGAGCAGTTTATCACACGTACAAGGTAAGTACTGAACTATGTAGGATTTCGGAGTTCTTTCTAAGTGATTCAGTTGAACACTTTCGTCTCTTGCATCTGTTCAGTGTGAAAAAATTCGTTAAAACCAACATGTCGAAATTGCTGGTACGTAAGAGCTAGTCTAGACGGATCCAGAAGAAATCCCTATGAGAATTAAGCCCTATGGAACCCCTGCGGGTATTCTGTATGGTAGGATTGGAAACCATATACAAAGACCGAATATTTTTTCTCTTCGCAGTGAACGCATCCGCGTCCATGATGTTCGCGTCGAAACGGAAGCCTAATTTGTGACAGTTGTTAGGGCACAGTCATGTGCATCTGGCGGCATCAGACAATTCTTGTACAACTTTCGGCGAGTCTATTTAAAGATTTCAATCGAGACTTGGAAAACGATCCAGCGGTGTATTCAGGTGCTAAAAACGAATCAAGACAGTTATTATCGAACGAAGAGCTCAGTGGATCGGAATGAAGATAGACCGATTCACAATACGAGCAATTAGAAAAGAATGTCAGAATGGGAATCGTTTGTAAATTTTCTTGTCAGCCATCTGTTGTCTTATAATCGGGACGGAATTCGAGATGTGGATAAGTAATCAGACGGAGTCTTACCTGATCTGAACTTTTTTCTCATCGACATGATCGTACCCGTCTATGTGATCGATCGTTTTGAACGAGAAAATCCGATTAACGCATTATTTCATTTCGTGTATTCGTTTTCATTTCCGACTAATTCTTGTAGCAAAATTTGTTCAGCACATGGGAACAGTTATCATGAACTTTAGAACGAGTTTGCCTTTTTTTCCTGCAAATTTGTTTTCTGTCACGAATCGTTCAGGACACGATAAAGAGTAATGTACACTTGGATATTTCCTAATCTTTATTCTCCGATCTTCGAAGACTGAAGTAACCGAGTTTATTTTGCTGGTTTTGGACCTGGACAGTGTGTTCTTGCCAGTCTCTTTCATTAACAGAAGAGAAACATCTCAAAAGATAATTGTTCCAGGGGAAAATTGCGATCGGAAATTGAAGAATTTAGGGATATGAGATTTAATATTGCAGAATCCCCTTACCAAGCAGGTTGTTAATTGGAGCTAAGCACTCTTAACGTAGCATAATTGTGATCACAACGCATCTTGCAAACTCGTTCACTTTCACACGGGTTTAGAGGTGTTAATTTGATGGTTAGTTGTTTAAGCCATCCGAACGGACGTGACATGCTCCCGTTGACGTTGGGTGCATGCCCGTGAAATATATTTCACTCTGATCATTTTCGAATAGAATCCATCATTCTAACTGTTCAGCATGACCGGATTGCCGTCTGGGCTGGAATTCAAGTTAGGTGGGTGAGGCTGGACTGCAGCCAATAAAATCCTGTCGACTATGTTTCAATCCATAAAAAAATGAGACGGCAGACACACAACATTCTTTCTCGGTCCTTCTTAACAGAGCAAAATAGGAATACTTGTGAGCAACGACGAGTCTTTTGTTTTGGAATCTTATTAATAAACAGATCTGACAGTTTTCAAACTCCGTGATTTAATTATGAGGACAAAGCTACCGCGATATTACCGCGTTAGTGATTTGTTGAGGTAAGATCATCACTGGCGGGGTAGTCTGAACATGGTGGAATACAGTCAGCCAAGGGATAGCTGGGGTCACGTGCTCACGGAGCAGACAGGGTATTTCGTCAGGGCAGAGTCGAATAAATGTACCACCAAACTATAGGCTGCACTTCAGTTCACCCAGATTGTATATGCGAGGATGTTCATCAGAATTCGGGTAATCAAATGAACTTTGAGGTAGTTCCTTTTTCTTTTCATTTAGGAAGAAAGTTTTAACTTTCAAAATCTTCACCACCGATCCCTGGTACATTTTTCATTATACTGGCCCAACCACGGACATTTGTGCGATACAATTGCTTCAGCTAAGTAGACTATTGCACGGTTTGAAAATACTCCACGGTACAGATGCAATTTCTCATTTTTAGCAAGATCGTTATGACATTTGCTTACCTGCGCAACAACGACAACAGAGGCATAAGGAAGAACAATAATAACAACAAGAACAACAACGACTGAAATGATAATGGGAAATCGCTTTTTAACTGCAGTGAAATGTGTGCGCACTCGATTTGTTTAGAACAGCCGCAGAAATTTAGTTTGCATACTCACTCGACTAGTAAGTCGATCCTTCAGCCATCTGTAACCACTATTCATGCATAGTATAAGATTCATTTAAAAACAGTGCCAATCAAACCGAAAGTACCTAAGTTGACGGATAATTTTTGTCGTGATTCGAGGTTGATTCAAAACCGCAGGCCACATGCTCATTGTATATTCGAAGCATGGAGTCTTCTGCAAGCCCATTATCCGGAATGTTATTTGGTAAATAGGATTTCAAAATCATCTCATTTTGAAACAAAACACGTCTCTCTGATGTGCCCGGGGGGAAAGAAGAAAATAGCCCTAGTTTGCATTTTGTTTGCCTAAATGAAAGCAAGCTGAGGGTTTCGCAGACGGAAAAATTTTACGATCCAAGTGTATGCAAAGACGAAACGGGAGTGGATATTCAGTGTTTTGCATTTTGGTAGAAAAACAAAATAACCCTGGGCGAACACGATGCGAGTTTTCAGTTTCGTGAATTTTTTTTCTCACATAATGCCCTCAGAGTTTCATTGTCGCTAATATAAGACAGAAAAAAAAGAAAACACCTGATCAAAAACTCATTGACCATGAAGACTGATCAACTGGAAATTGAGTTGCCGGAGCGTAAAAACATAGCTAAGCACAAAATTTTGCCCACGTTCCTTGTACATTTACTTCGAAACAGTTGCAATTCTGCACGAGTGCTTCCTTGTGAAGTATACGCTCACACCTGAATGGACTTACACTTTGAACAGCAATATAAGGACAACCTTAAAATATTGTAAAAAGGTTAGACAACATACTTGTCTATCCAATTCACGACCCGATTAGGAATATAACTAAATTTCCATACAAATTTATAAAAAGATGTATATCAGCGTCCATTTAATGGGTATAAAATAACAATTAAGCGTCGATTTAACGAATAGTCGCGATGTATCAACCGACCGAAATGCTTGTATCAACGAAAAAAGCTATCCAAATATCTAAGTCGCTATGCAAATAAATAGAAGAATATTTTCCTTATTATAAAACAAAAACCTATTTCTTGATGAAACTACTTAGGCCACCAAAAAGCTATAAATAAGTGGATGTAAGTAACAATTAATTTATATAAAAACGCAGAGGAAGATCCACGAACCTACATATGTAAATAAGTTCATTCAGAAATATACCCATTTAGTTATCCGTATTCAACCAAGGAATCTAAATAATAAACATATGTTAAGATACAAAAATACCTATTTACTTGCCCAAATATCTATCCATATACTTCCAGAAATATTACTTTAACAATCACTTACTCACTCAGTCATTCAATCAGTCAATCAACCAATCTATTTATCTATATACCTATCCAACTGTCCTTCTGCCTGTCGTTATATTTGCTCTTATATATACATATATGTCTAGGTATATGTATAATTTCTATTTTTTCTCCGTCTGTCTTTCTTCTCATCTCTCTCTATGTATTGATTTGCTTTTCTCTCCGACTACCTATTTATTTTCTGTTTTTCTTTGCATATATATATATATCTGATTTTATGTGCTTTTTTCAACTAGCTTTTCTTTTACTTCCTAAACTTCTTTCAGCTCTTTTTGTCATATACGCTACATTTTATCCATTATCTTTATTTTCTCGCTTCAGTTTCGTCGATATATTTTTGTGTGTTCATCCACAATCACAAATCTTTTTTCCGTTTATCTGTTTCCTAAACCCTTTTTCCACTTTTTAGAAGTTCTTTCATCCAAGTCGCATATATAAACATTCGATACCAATCTATTTCCGATAATTCCTTTGAAAAAGATAGATAGAGTCCGATTTTTCTTTTACTACTCTCAATAATTGTTTGTCAGTCTGCGGCACCCTTTTAACCGAAAGAACTGAATCTGCGCGCGGCAAAATGAAAAAAATTGTTTGCGCATACTTTCCATTCTGCCTTTTCACAACAATGAAATGAATGGGACCAAGCTTGGGTGTTGGATACCAAAAAATTCATGTTGAACACTCGAGGGAAATCCAATGATCTTTTTAATAAGCAATACTAACCACACGCTGGAGGATTATTGAAGACCAGTGAACATCTCAGACGAATACTCCGTTTGAATTGTGAATAATATAATGTTAATAACACAACGTTGTTGGTAGATGTAATGTGCCAACGTTTCGACTACCATGGGTAATCTTTCTCAAGGCAAGTTATACAACCAAATGCACCGTTTGTTTAACAAAACTAAATCAACATATCTGTTTGAGCATGACTGTCGTGTATCGCTTTCCCTACCAAATAACTTGTATATTCTGGCTAATAGATGTTACATCTAAACTAATGGGAACTTTTTGCCAAATGCCTTATTGTGATTCCATTCAAACGAATCCTGATCTGTCCTACTCGAATGTATTTGTACGTGCGCGCTGTACCATGCACTGATTGCTATTGCTTAACTCTCTACTATTTACAACCAGTTGCGTTACTAATACCAGATCCTGCGTGTGAGAACAAGATACAAGTTGTCACTCATTCTCGATTAAACGAACTGGAATTGTTTCGACACATTTGCGCATTGTTACCAAGCGGTGTGGATGTCATGATAATGCTCAACTGACCACTCCCAATCAAACATCGCAGATCAAACTGGGACAACTAATATGTTAACGCTTATATCCGAGTTACAATATGCACTCCGCTGTGAAGTTTAAAGATGAACACTTTTTCAAAATTTTGTCCCGGTTGACGATTAACACTCCACCTTGTGAAAAGACATCAAACATGTAAATCATGATAATAACATGAGGACTTTCACCTCTAACGAAGAAGTCTTTTTACACATTTTCCTGGCAATACTGAAGTGAACAGTGCAACTACCTTTCTTTAAAAGGCCCTGTTGTCAGTTATCTTTTAGGCCTTTCTTCATCATTAACACAGCAATGCATATAGTTTCCACCAAGGTCTCTACTACTAACTGCCATCTTTCAAAACAGCAACTTGCAGAAGGCAGCTCACAGTGGACAAACTCTTCTTCAATAAAACCACTGTTATAGATCTTCCTATTGTAGAGCAGCACATCGAAATCCGCAAATTTAGAAATTGGAAACCATTTCAGATAGGGTGGGATATCTGGCATGACCGTGGATTGTAATTACTACTTAATTCTGAAGTCCCAATTCTAGTTATTGTCGAAATCGTGTGTTTATCAGGCATTGCCTTCCTTAAATGTTTTGAGAGATAGGCGGAATCGAGTGTTTTGTAGAAAAGAATCGGCAAAGCGACCGATAGTGGATCCGAATCAGATTGACCATTTTTTCGCTAGAATAGCGGTTTTCTTAAGGTCGGGTTATCACTTAAGCTATTCGCAATCAACAGCCCCATCCGGTCACGACGTGTCAATTTTGGATTTTTAAGGTTTAATTGGTTTTCCATCCTGTATGGTCATGCTAACATATAGACATGGTTCACTGCTGATGTAGTCATGGCGGATGTTTAAAGTACAATACACGAATTCTATTCGTTTGTCATTTCATTTACCGTGTTTTGTTTTGCGCTATCACATTAAGATTTAGCCAGATGTGTGCTCAAAATGTAGATTATTAGTCGATGTTTGAGTTCCAATTTCTCACGAAAATTTTCAAGAAATCTCCCGTGACTGTGGTTATTTTACAAAATACGAAGTAAAATTTTCTGAGCTATGGCACTGTGCCGAAGCGTGAATAACAAATCAAGGAGCCGTAGCTGTGTTCCCGATATTTGGAGGATACTTCACACAGGATTTCGCTCACGACATCAATAATAAAATATACTTTTCCTTTCGCAATGGAATTAAGTAAAATTTTCTCACGACTCAAAAGCCTACTCAAAGAGACCGGTTTGAATGTCTGCTAATCGTAAGACATACTGTTGTTATTTGCGAGTCGAGTTTATGCCTATTTACGGGGACCTGTAAGTCCCTTTTGAGAAACCACTAACTGCTTTCCTCGGGGTATTTTCATAAAGAATTCAGGTGCCTCTGTGTGAACGAAAACTAAAATTCTTTGTACTTAATCTTACCTAGTAGGTCTTTCTGCTACATATTAACTGAACCATTTTGTCGTTTTTAGGAGAGGATGATCTACCTCCTGCCCAACATTTTGACACCAGCTGTCATAATCTGTCGAAACTCTTAACTGTTCGTCGAACTGTCAGATTTCCGAACTGGTAAAAAAATGTGAAAATAGCAACTACTAGAATTTAGATAGTCATACTTTAACACTGATCATGCTAGCTTATTATGAAGGCTCCTGTTTTAAATGTATTCTTGGTTGTTTCGTTTTTTCTTCTGCCTAGATATCTTTTGAGATTTAGGAGCCAAACTTTTGCTTTCTTACTGTAGATCATAGAACTGCATCATCAAAGTAGTTCTGCTAGAATTTGATTCCACTATGCAAGTGAATAGTGGTACAGCAGATCACATGACCATTATCAGGTAAAACGCACGGTACTGCTAAATGATGCATTCTTCCACTTTTTCAGGTCATATCTACCGTCCTCAGTAAGGCATATTGTGTAGGAAATTTTCAATTTTTCACACGTGTGATAAGCCATGTTTTAAGTTTAGCACAGAAAGTGAAATTAGCAAGCTTTTGTGTTACTGTTTGCTTTCGTCGAACACTGTCATTTATAGCCCCGGGGCAGCAATCTGAAATTTGCCAATTCCATGCAGGTATAGTTGTGCGCGTTTCGCATTTATTCTGTTTTAAATAAAAAAATACAAAAAACATGAACAGCTTGTTTGATTTAGATGTCTTCAGCATTTGACTTTTATTGAAGACTTCGCCAAACTGGACTCACCCAAGCCCAATAAAAACTAGATCGTGGCTTCACATCTGCACTGCCGTTGTCTGGAACTTGCTCAATGTAGGTCTGCATCTAGTGCGATTTCTTGCACTGGGGAGTTTAGTTTTTCCTCTTGTCTGGAAACGTAGCTACTTAGTGTCTAACTTCATCGGGATTTCAGTTATCTAGTGGGCTATTGAAGAATTAATAAGGAAATTGATTCTTCGTCTGTTCGACGAATAGTACACCACATTCCATATGATTGATGGCGCGTCACAATTTATCCGGATGCAATTTATTTTTCCTTATTGTATGAATTTTACGAACATATATGCATTTTAAAACTAGGTGATTAGATGTGTTTTGAAATTTGAATGGGCGACTTTTCAGAAGTCACTTGAAGTATATCAACCTGTAAGTCAACCAATGGATTCGATTCAGTGATTTTATAACAAAACGTTTACTCTAGGCGCGGTACTGTTTCCGACACACGTAGACCTAACAAATTCAGTGCTCGCATCAAGTCCGTTCTGTTACGGTCAGTGCTTGCACGATACACTTGTCTGTGAGAACTCTTTCGCAAAATCTAATTCGTATTATGCATTTTGTTTGATTTTGCAACCGAACGTGATTGCTTGGGCCACCAGAGAAAAGAAACGTGCAGGAGAGTGCAGGCTAACGAAGAAAATTTTTCACAAATATATTGGACTAGATTATCCTATCATTTGAAGTATGACTATTACTAAGTGACGTTCGAACAAGGGCTGGGTGCGCCATACTAGAATGAGTTGTAACTGAATGGGTATGGGTATCCTGCCTGTCCATAGATTGAATTCCAGACAAAACGTGGGTGAGCAGTTCACGAGTTCTGTCCTGGCGTACGTGCTGAATACGGCTTTTTACCAGCACAACTGTTTCACGGAACACAACACACGAAAACGTAAATCACCCCTGGATAGCTACGATGTAACAGTTAATTTGCTTTGAGTATCTACTTGAAACTGCGTATACCGTATGTAAAATCTCACCGGTTGACTTGATATCACATGATATGATCACAGTACTGGGGTCTACTTTGTTTGCGACTATCTACAGCCAGGCGTCTTTGTGTTTACCAAACTGACTGATGTGCATATCAGAAATGAAAAATAGAGGCCCTCGGAATGGTTCCGGCGCTTTGCATCGATCATAGTGCTTAACTTTGGGCGTTGAGATTCTGTTGTTTCCGGAAGTACCCAATGTTGAATGAGTATGGAGAAGACGATATAGAACAAATTGGAAGAAAAAGAGAAGGCCAAGTTAGAGCTTGGTTGCCTTGGCTCAATGGGACTTTTTCAATTACCTCAGCCCACTAGAATCGACTAGACAACACGAGTGACAACAACAGCAGGGGCACCATGAACAGCAACAATAGGAACAATCATAACAACAAGTGTAAAAACAACAGAAATATGTAAAGACGAAAGTTCGCTGTCTGAGATTACTGGCTTTGACTTCCTTATAAAGCTGCGTTCAGGTGAGAATCTTTGCCCTTCGATATGCGTGAAAAGTGAAAAGACAACTGCTTACAGAAGGGAGCTACTACAATCCCGATTACAGCAAACGCTCCTAACAGACCGACAAGGTATTATTTTTGTCTTACTTTACAACTTGCTTAACAATAAGAATGACAGATGCCTGGCCCCAAAACCCAGATAACAACTGAAACCTGAGGACGGAGAATTACGATCTGCAGTATGATTCTACTATGGGTGATCCAGAATCGATTTGTAAATTCTGTTAAGTTCTATATTCTTCTGATCTCT
This sequence comes from Fasciolopsis buskii, assembly GCA_008360955.1. Classification (NCBI taxonomy): domain Eukaryota; kingdom Metazoa; phylum Platyhelminthes; class Trematoda; order Plagiorchiida; family Fasciolidae; genus Fasciolopsis; species Fasciolopsis buskii. The sequence continues at coordinate 38,954 of LUCM01000147.1, forward strand.
CGTGTTTGATACAGTTGCACTTGAAGGTGACTCCAAAAAAGAGTTGTTTGAAACATTTCACAACCGTGATGGCCTCGGCACCCCAACCGCTATTTGTTTTTCCAACAATATGCTGATTTTCTCGGGCGTTGCTACTGAACTAAAAAACCTAACTAAATTAAAATTTCAGGGATTTGTTAGTTGCCGTAGAACTATCACATGATTTGTATTTTTGAGTTCGGAATCGGTAGCGAGGATTTGCAGCATGTCTTTACCAGCTCACTTGAGTGATATATGGAATAAATCAATGATCAGTGTACTATTACTGTTGTCAGCTTCTCTCTGGAACTATGCTGTTGAATTATGTTTTCGTTAAGGTGTTTCCAAGTTGATTCATAATTTTCACATGCATATATATGTAGGTATATGCCGGTACCATGGGGTTGATGCATTCACGAATCACCACCGTCAATATTCTTAAGACTCTGGAACTTGCCAGATGTAAACAAGCATCAGTAAATACGATGAATTTTTTTATCGAGTTCCTTCATAGATCTGTTTGCAAACCGTAGTAAGGCTTGTTAAACACGGGGACCTTGGCTATCTAGGGAAAAGCTTTAGAACATGAAAAATGGAGTCCTAATGGGGCACGAAAACTTCATAAAACATTTTGGAGGGGTCTATGGGTTTATCCCAGTTTCCATACATAAATGATAACAAACTCGCTTGACCAGCAAGAGCGCTTATTTTATCAAACATTCTACCAACGATTGCGTACGTATTTGTAGGCTGAAACTAAGTGTTTGTCAGCTGAGGTATTTCGCGTAACTGGGGTCTAATAATCATGGTCGATCACGAACTGAAAAATTTTCGTTTAAAGAGGGTCTTGGTTTGCATCACAGTTGGCCTTGCGTCAAGGTCATGTACGCACGCTGGATTAACCGCCTGCGTTGTTACCTTCACAGAGCAGCAGTGAGCAGGAAATAGCAAAATGTTCTGGTACCACAGTGAAGCGCATGAGGAAAGGATATCCAAGCATCGGTCGATTTATTTTCTACTTAAATTTCCCCATCGTTTTAAACCAAATAAGACCACAATTAATACCATATTAGACAAATAAACCGTTCCAAGCGCATAATCTTCATGTGGTCATCAGATCACTTCAAACTATGCGGCTTATTATTTGAAAGATTTGCTGGTTCTCGGTAAATAAAAAGCAAACAAAGCGAAGCATTTACTTTCCTATGCTACTGTCTACTCTAAAGGAAATTACTCATATGACGCTTGTTGCACGAATTTCCACAAAGACCTGTATGTGTACCTTTCGTCTACACGAAAAGACCACTCGCATTAAATTCTTTCATAGGAACTCAAATTCACTGCGAAATGCAACAGAACGACTACAACTCAAACTCGATTAGTAACAGAGAAAATTTATAAACGTAAATACGCAAAAGTAGTTGGTGACATTCCTTTCTTCCAGGCCATGGAAATTGGAATTTCCGGTCTATGTATCATTGTTATTTTCGCTGTTTGCTTTCACGCCCCATATCTTTCACACAGATGGGTATGCAGACGAGTTGCTTACCTTACCGATGGGTTCAAAGGTTCCGGTAAGAAAAGTAACTCATATTTCTTGATTGCTTATACTTCCTCGCGTGTCCTCGTGGTATGTCTGTGGTTTCGCTGGTGTTTATTGTGTAATGAGTGGACAAAAATGTGAAAAAATATTCATCTTATCATCAAACTCATCACCATTGTTCATCCGGTATTCACATGAACAAAACAATTGGGCTAAAATAGCTACTTAAAATGAAGTAATAAAAACAACATGAACCACTTGAAAATGCCACTACCAGCACCATTCTCTTAGATACTAAAAAACCTTGTTCCTACTCAGCGGGACGTGATAATAAAAGCCTAGAGCGACAAATCGATTATTTTTCTCCTGAGCTTGCCCTTAGTTATAAATTTTGACCACTGATCGACATGTAGTGGAAAAATGTGGTCAGAACAAAATTGTCCTTTATTCTAAAGGTATCACCTTGTGCTTTATACTCTCCACTGCCTGTATGTTTATATTTGCCAGTAATCTCCGCAGTTTTTTATTTCGGTCGCTCTCTAAATGTATCTGCTTATCACCAACACGTACTTGCTAATAGCCATTTACGTAAACTGTGCAAACAACATAGCTGTCGGGAGAGTCATGTGTTCTATTTTTAATGAATCGTGCAACAGTATCATATGACTTCGCACACAGTTTAAAATGACCTTGAAAGCTTGAAAGACGAAATATTATTTTTTTGTTGGCATTTTGAGCACGGTCAAATGACTTGATTGTATTCTGGTTGTCATGCCCTAAAACGACCTGATGAGTGAGTTAATAACATCTAAGAATTCGGCATAAGGTTTTGAATTGGATCTGAAATAGTGAGTAGTGTGGAGGCTGTCCTGGTTTCAGTTGATCGTCTGCGGAGTTTAGGATCAGTGCGATTTCATTAGTTTTGTTTCACAATGATGGATCGATTCCACGCCTCCAACTGCTTTAAACACGTCGTTTTCGGAAAGACAAAAGCTAAACTTAGGCTTGCACAAAAGAACAATTATCTTGAATCAATATCGACTTAAATAAACTTGAAAACTTTCACCCACTTCCTACGCTAAGTACGCAAGTTTGAAGCCGACTGGTGCATCACCATCCACACATTTGTGAAAGATATATTATCTGAAATAATACATTTGAGCAGACATCGCGCCCCTGCCCTAGAAAACTCATAGTCCCCAGAGCATAGAAGACACTAGAAACAATTAATCATAAATAGTAACACGAATACGGTGCCTTATTAGCATCTGTCGTGGTATTCTTGATTTAGCCAACTTGCTAATTTTATGCCTTGTAAGAAGAAGATTTGGTCAAACATGCTAACTTGAATTGTCATTCATCAAAAGTTTCGTAGGCCATATCCTGATATAAAAAATGATGGTAATTCATACCCGACACATTGTAGCTCACGACTTTCAACCCGTGAACCAAATCCACTAAATTGCGATGAAATTCGTTGCTCAGATTGCTGATTTGCAGGTGCGAAGAAGTTGACGGAATTTCGGCTGTTCTTTGACTTGTGCATGACAGAAATTACGGGCAAATGAATGAACAAATTGGACCAAGTTTTGGTGATATATGTGAGGTATGGCAAATATTTATTCATACCAGTTTCCATATTATTTCGGAATCACGTCCAGTTTATTTGAATTTATGCCAGAAATATTTAAAATCAAATAGAAACATGTCTCTTTCCCAAGACTTGATGAGCCTCCACGCGCTTGCAGACTGTTGTTCAATATACAGGTGACCAATGAGTACAACTTTTACTGAGTATGTGCGAACGTGCACATGGAAGGTGGATCACGACTTATAGGTACCTGAGAGCGACCTCGCATGGACCAGTGTTATAGCATTCCCGAATAGTTTTGGCGAGATCTTGAATAGTTTTGAGTTCCCAAGCAATGTGGAGGATGGAACGAATGCTCACATTCGAAGGATTTTAGGGATTCGATCCCAAAAGGGTATGCGGACACAATGGTAAAAGACGGAATTTGATAGTTGTTCAAGTTATCTCATTCTTACCGTAAATACTGGCAAGTCAAAATATAAAACACCACATCCTACGTGCCAAAATATTGAGTTCCGCATATTATTCAGTGTTCGAACTCAGCCCCACGGATTGATTTCATTGAAATGAGCCGTCGTTATGACAAGCCATTCATTAGGTAGGTTACAATTAAGCCTCCTTTATGCTGTTGCTGTTCATGTAAACGAATCAACTGTTCACTTGCGTACATGAAATCGTCTACTGCTTCCAAAAATATTTTCGCAGTGTGACCACTAGTTTTCCCAAATGCATCAAACAGAAATGTTGTCGTTAGAATATTATGCCATTTTTGAAGCCCAATGAACATTCCTCTATTGTCCAAGTCCGTGAACGCCAGGAGGTATTTGTGCTCCTTGTCTGTTTCTGCAACCGCTGCATTAGTGAACGATCCATCGGCTGTAGGACATCCAAACGTAACCTTTCATAGTGTATGGTCAAGCAGCTAGGTGATGCTAGTAGTCAAATGAAATACAGTTTGAACGCTTGCCTTATTCTTTCTTGCACGCGTGTTTTTAACTGAATAGCTGAAGCCAAACAGACGGTTATCGATTGCTCAACTTTTTCGGTTTATATTTATCGAAAAATTTCGTTTCTGATTTACGTTTCCTTTAGGTTTTCTTCACCACCAGGTATATACGTATTCCTTTTTACCAAGCCAAACGAGACCTGCCACTTTATCAGATTCGCTTAACAGCTGTCCAAAGTGTCCCAATAGGAGTATCAGACGGGAAGTTTGCGTTCGTGAGCTAATCCCCACCACCGTTCTCTGATTAGATGTCAAAAAATGGGATAAAATAGAGGTGAAAGCTTTTCAAAGGATGTGGAAAACATTATCGTTGATTACCTCAGACTGAAAACCCAAAGGTCTCGAAGGGGTCAGAATAACTTGTGCTATTTTTCCTCACCTTGAATGCAGATCAAACAGGTTTCACGACTGGTTATCAACCTGCCGAACACAAAAAACCTTCACATATAAGTTTTTGTCTTCGGTTCCCACGTGGTATTATGGGCATTCTTTGCTTGAATATGTTTTAGAGAAACCGCTGAGCGACTTCAGTTTTGATCGCATTGTGCAGGTATTATGAACAGTGGGACGTACTTCAAGTACTTCATTGCTCACGGTAACCTAGCGTGAAAAGTAAAACCGCTTTGTCGTCCAGTAACCCCTTATAAGCACCATCGGTGTTATAAACCCGCAGGGTAACCACAGTCCCTGTCCATCACTACATCAATGGTCCCCCCCCCCAGAAGCATTGATAATTTGCAATACAGACGGCTGTGCGATATCAAGGGTCCAGAATAGTTTGCCAACTGAATGGAATAGGTAGAACAGAAGGTAATGTTGATTTGATAACTGTGGTGTTTATATTCGTATTAGGACTCTTCTGTTTGCAGCTACCGACAACGTCACCTTCTTAAGACCGTAGCATTCGGAGTGTACGCCTTCTGTTCGAATCCGTTGGTTGAATCCCAGTTTGATAGTTTGTCAACAGCTAAGACTTCTTCTCAAATCTATTGACAAGTGTTGCGCAACAGAGGGAAAGGAAGTATAAAATAACCTTCACTCCCGGTCTGGCATGACATGAAAAATTATCGATTAACGCAGTGGCTTATTAGCATGAAGGTTGTGAGGTTAAACCCTTTCACCATTGGCCGACATTCGTACTATGCAGCATTTACTAGGCTAAATTCTGTGTCCCAGAAACAACGTACTTTTTCATGATGCTAGAGAAGCATATGAAACATATGAACATTAAAATGAATCGGAAACCAACACATGATGACGCTTAGCCTCATGCAAGTCGATCCTCTGAAGCCAAAGAACATGCGATTTGGAGCTTTGTTTATGGTAGGACATGGTAGGTGATGACTTGAAAACCTCTGTGGGAAGATGTTCCCGCGGATAAAATTAAAAGATCACTGGGGTACTGGAAACTTCCTAAGCCAGGATTCGATAGGGTTTGTGCAAAGCGATTCCTGCCTGCTGAAAATTCTATTCATCTATCGAACTTACTGGAATCAACCAGTTTTTGTATTCGAATGAAGCTGTACAGGACTTGGTGTCAGCAACAGATACGTACCTGATCATCGGACAGCTTGTGCAGGTATTTGTGTGCGTGTGTGTGTGTGTGTGCCATAAACTTCTGCAGGAGACCAGGCTTGAATAAACGGCATTATCCCGACTGATTTTGAAACTACGCCGTTAGGCTAATTTTGTTTTTCTGCCTCTGTTTCCGTCTTCTTCGCGGCCATCGAGTAGAATACAAATCATCAAATCACTTACATATTCGTGTAATTCTAATTGTGTACATATCTTCTTTTGAATCGTGGCCAATGCTCATCCAATTCTCGTGGCGGTTATCCAAATTTGCTTGCCCTGTGTGCGAAAACGAATGCAAAACAATCAAATGATGGAAACTATGTTTAATGCAAACCTCTATGCTGGATCATGTCTGATCCGAAATAGACCGTTTCAATCTGATTTCTTTTTCTGAAACTGCTTGTGATGATACATGATGAAATGAGATTGATGAAATTCTTTTGTTTTGTGAATCAGTTTTATTCCTATTAAAGTTCACTCCCCGGCAATGGCATACCAAATGTACGTCGAATCCCTCTGATTCTAGCTTCGGTTTTGTGTCTCAGGTTTCCACCATGAGAATACCTAGGTAAAACACGAAGAAATACCGATTCTTTATTTCGCTAAAAATGCTTTCTATCCTTCCGTTACGCACAGAATGGACACCATTAGCATGTGCCCTGCCGCGACGAAATTCGTGCATATTGCTAATTACATTGCCCAAGTAATAACTGTCAAAGTGCATGGTAGATGATTGGAATTGTTCTTTCACTTTTACCAAAGTGGATCGTTTAAGATGATCAGGATGTGAATAGGGGCTTCGGTTTTCATTGCAAAGCTAGCGATATGCAATTCCGCGAAATCGCATGACTAGATAATCAATCATCTAGACTTCCTTGTTGTAGTTTTTCATAGTTAAACCTAAAATATCTGTTGGATCAACAAGCCAAATGAGTCAAGAAATCGACTTCGTTGACCGAACAAACCGCATCAAAAGGTAGGCACACTTCATGGCCTATGCCAAATCAACGAACACAATAACGAAAGCAAACAGATATGTGAGTGCTGTGGTCAAGCACTTTGTATCAAGGCATTCGGGACCTGTTGTCACAATCATTTTGAATCATTCCACTGCCGTTTATCTTCTCGTTCTTAAGCGCAGGATTAACTGTAGGTCCTTTCCAGAAATACTGGATGTCTGGTAAGTCAAAGATAGAGAAAATCAATTATAAGAGTGGTTAATAAATAACTTAAATTTGTCGGTATCTCTAGGATAGGTACTACTAACCCTCCAGTTTCCAAAGTCGGAATCGTTTAATTTTTTCCTTATCTTTTGTTTTCATTGGCTCTCAGGCAAAAAAAATGCATCGATTTCAACGATTAAGCCTTATGTAGTTGGGTGTGTGTCTGGTGATGGGAAAATCCGAAATCAATACTTCAAATTAGAAGCCATGGAGTTTGTCACTTGTCCATCACCGATCTATTGTATGTATTGCGAGTAAAAATAAAAAAAGACATCCAATAAGTCCCGTCAGATTCAGTCTGCCTGACCATGAAATCCTCGTGTGCACGTTTGCCAGTGTCATTCAAAACTCTCGGATAGATTTAACAAGGAGTTTCATAAATTAAGTAGGTAAATTTCGTGGATTTTTATGGAAATACCATTGCTCTGCACGTCGTTGACTTGACTAAGCACTTTACGTTACTATGGGATTCTTTTCTCACCAACTGTCCGATTTTTGTATCAGTTTGGGCAGGTCTTCCTGAGGGCGCAGAAAACAGATAAACATTAAAAGTTTTCAGCATATGGACAATATGGGTTGGGTTAAAACGTCTATTTTGTGTGTAACTGCATAATTGATTGCAGTTAAGTGGATTCGGCATTTTCCACCACATAGGTTAGAGTTTTGAATCTCAGCGCTACCGGTTCTTTTGGTGATGGACATCTTATTGCCGCCTGCCGGCTGACCTGCTGAAGGAAATGCAACCGGATTTTAGCGTCAATTTTGCCGCCCTCTGAGTAAAATCTAGTCGACTCTTGAGGCTGCTAACCAATAATTTTCCTTCACCTCTGTCATGAATGAAACATTTAACTGAAACCGTCAGCGGGTTTTCGACCGATAGGAAGCTTTCGAATTGGTTGCAGTTTAATCGACACGACATCCTTGAGACAAACAGCCTTACTTGGGCAAAGAAATTAGTCATTTAAATGCCACAAATGAAAGATAATGAATGGAGCCTCGAAATGCGCAATACCAAGGACACCTAAGAGGTCATCGGTCAAAATACGGCTCCTTCTTACCAATACCAGTTGCTAATTTAAAAATAACGCTTATTTCCCAGGTTTCAGCCCTACTAATAGTTTCTTTCCTCTCGGGCATTTAATTGCCTCGGTAATTGAATTCTGTTCTATTCCAGTGGTGCATTTTCAATGAAATTATTTCATATTTGAACTTCATCAGAGAATGGAATTCAGTGCAGAAAATTTCGATTTGTGTGATGAGCATATAAAGAGAATAACAACCAAAATGTAAAACTATTCTGTGAACTTTAGTTATGTTGTCTAAAGAGTAACCAAAAAGATATACAAGGCGTTGGGTAGCTATTAGTAGGGGGATTTTGTTATTAAACGTGCTTTAATGCAAAGGGCTGTGGCACAGGCTATGTGGATGAAAGTCTCCTTTTTGAGTTGATTAGCCAATCAGAGTACGGTAACGGAGATGTTCAAGAACGAAGTCATATCGACTGTCTTGAATGAAACTGTAACTAAATTGCATTGTAAAAAGAACGACAAATTCCGAATGACAGGGCCTTTTGCGTCTGTGTTGTCCGACGACATATTAGAGTGGTCTGATTACGGTACTGTACTGGATGATGAGAGAAGTTGCGGACAATGGAGCATCCAAAAGGCATCGGGATCTTTGAAATTACAATTAGTCTTCAGTTGCTCTAAGGTGGCACAAGAAGCCAGATTTTATGTGGGATGGGAAATCTACCTGAGCAATGTACATAAAAAATTCGGGGCCATGAAGCGGAATCGAACCGAGGATCTTCAGCTTTGAAATTATTCAACATGACGTTTTTTCTCAATAATTCATAATGTGTAGCTACATTAAACTCACCACTTTTCACGGCAAAGCTAATTCAGGTTTGTTAGCAATTATAATCTATCCATCGAGTCAAAACTGGGATGCAAGCCGAAGAGCGACAGCTGTGGGTTGTACATCGCAGCTATTGTGAATACCGGGATTATTCTCGACAGTTTACAATGAATCGTGCCCCATTTGCGGCGCAATGAATTTGCTCGACTTTTGATTCGCATTATTAATGGAACACCTGCGCATTGTTTCCATGGTTTTCAGTGCCAGATTAGATGTTGCCATTATATGATGGGCGATCTGGAAATCACGGCAAATCTCCCAATGCAAAACGAAGCTTGTCATCGAGAAAAATCAAGCAGTCAACATGGCCGTTTTGTGTTAGCAATTTAAAAGACAAAATCCTGGAACAGGAGCCATCTACTTTCACAATTTAACATTAGGTGAACAATCTAATCACGTTATTGGTTGAAGACTTTGTTACTTTTAAATGTAATAACCGAGTGAATGAAACATTCATGGACGGATGATGCACCTGATTGGTTTACAGATGCTTTCGTCATTCGTCCGTGAACGAAACATAGCTGTTACTGACAAGTTGTCACAGGAATCTTCGTGACATGCCAGTGGAAATCCCCTGCGGCGTTATTCCGTAGCATGGACGACTGTGAGTACCAGAGGTAAACATTTGCGGATAGCGACAAATCAAGTGGGAATAACTTCGAATAATTCACTTTTTGTGTCTTTAACCAGATGGTTTCTCGATAAAGAACAAAAGATTTTTCGTATTCCATTTGTAGACCAACTTTAATTGCATTGTTTCTCAAGCGACCAAACCGTTTTATCAATCCTGAGGCTGAACCCAGATGGGCAGACCCGTTGTGCACAATGAACCAAGTTGGGCAATTACACACTGACCACTCAGAAATAAAGCAATTCACCTCATTTATTCCATGGGTTGAGAATTTCCATTCTCCGATTGGGGTGGTTCTCACGTTTAGGTTTTCCTTACCCAGTTTATCAGTGGGGTGTGAATGTGAATACAAATAAATTGCATGTCTCTCACCGAAGGCCTCAGCGTGGTTCTTTGCAACTGACAGTATTTACATGTCAGACAGGAAAGCAGTTTTCCACCTCAGTGATGAATGAGCGATCCCAGACTGCGGCACTACAGCCGTGTATGCGTGTGAACACGTGTCTGTTCTGTTGTGCTGCCTAAAAAACGCTGGTGGGAAATACGCGCCAAAACCGGTGAATATTCTACGGATAAACTAGGATAAAATGTGTGTGTGTGTGTGTGTGTGTGTGTACATTTGGGTGTGTGAAGGAGGAACGGAAAGGTAAGTTGGAGATTGAACTGTTCGGAAAAGAGCATGTAGATTCAATGTGCTCTCATTCATCCAGTGTAATTTTTTTATACTTGTCGGGCGTCAGGGTATTTTTTCCAGTTTAGCAGTTTGTTGACTGTATATCCATAGGAAAATTTTGTTTGTCCATTCTCTAGGGAACGAAAAATTTAACAAACCAGAAAGTTGTGCGTGTCTCTTTGTTGACCTGTAAACGCTCTCGCATAACAAGTAAAGTTTGTACTTTTACACATATTTCACTCTCGCCCTGGACAGTTTGCATTGTAAGTGTTGCACAAACGATGGGACGAACGTACAACTGTTCTGTGGCAACCGAGACATATTTCGCAGTGGTCATTCATTTCAAATAAATTAAAAATGGTTATAATTAACATATGAAATTTTTTCAAACATTTGGGGCATGGTTCATGTCTAATGCGACCCTGATGACATTGGCTCAGAGGTAGTAGTTGGCCATTCTAAGACAACGCAAATAACGATGAATACCTTGTCACAATGACTAACAATTACTACACTGCGTTCTCTCATTTGCTTCTTGATAAGCCGAGTTACTCACCGCATTTAAGAATCTCAAACGTACACGAACAACATCTTATCAAATCGTTCGTCAACGCCCTTTTGAACCCCCCAGAACCTTTGCTTACATTCTTACTCGCACTTAGCTCGAAAGATCCACTCGTTTTGATCGATCCGCTCTTGAGACAAACTGCTTGCAGAGTGGCCAAATGACTTGAATCGTATCGTATTTACTCAATCGTTTTATTGGACGATGATACCCAAATGGTTGCCTTTAACTGCAACATCTCACCATACGCTGATTGAATTCGGTTATCGCAAACACGATTTTCAAGTTCGCTTTAGGTAAAACACCAGTTAACTTCGAGTCATCTTAATCACTCGGTCACGTGATCTGGGCTTTGAACGTCTTAATCCAACCAAGCCTCGGATGGATGCACCGTATTGTTTTCAATAATGACGTAAACTTTTATGTAATACCCGAATGACGTTATGCCGACACGTACTGCAGTCATCGAAGTTCATTTAATCATGAATCAAGATAGAAACTGTCTCTGATCTCCCACTGGGAGAAGTGCTTGATTATGGATCTCAGAATGTATTCATCAGTCATTCACTTATCTTTTCCTTCATCTTTTACTTTTCATCAATGAAATCACAATGTACATCATTTCTCAGGAGGGGGCTGCGGCCAACAGAGGGCTGCCAAGTGGGGAAGTTGACCGGCAGTGGGAAGATTCGAACCCGCAACCTTCACGTGCAAACGCCGCGACCTTATCCGCTTGGCTACCGTCGGTTTCGGTACAGTTCTCGCAGCCTGATCCGTGAAATGCTCACGCTTACACAAAAGAGGTTTTATCTCGGAAACGTTTATGCCGATGTCATATAAGTAGTGGCCAGTATTTTGTTTGATAGGAAGGTGCAGACGTAAGGTTAATTCATAAGTTGAAGTAATGGAATGTGTTAATTTTGGCACAGAATAATCTATTCTAAAGAAAAGATGAGGTTGCTTTAAACCATGTGGTTTATTTAATTGGTTGGTCACTTGACGGACGCTTAAATACATGATATAGACGGTTTCCTCCGCACAAAATCCATCAGAACACGACAAAATGCGCTTGTTCTAATTAGGAAATTTTCCGAAGTAACGCTTCATTTGGAAATCGGGCTCATTATAGACTACATTGACAACTAGACTGTTTGGCTTGACTCTCAAAGATGTAACCGAACATCAGCGGTTCCGCACATCATTTGAATGGTTTACAACGACAAGTGCCACCATGCGCATGCTTATTGCCCCTTCTGATATACTGGATCTTTAGGGCTAACGGTTTTTGATCACACTGTTACTCTTCTTCAGAAATCCTTTTCAGTTGCATCCACCTATTTCTCTTTTGAACCCCTGCTCAATGACAATGTCAAAACTCTTCACAGAGATGACCAACGCAATCTTTGATATCTGCTGCCCCTCAGAAGCACTATTCGTCCCAAAAGGTCGCATTTCCACCCAGAAACTGAAATCTCTAAGACGATCTCGTAGTAACTTAAGCGTGCGTTATATCTCCAACCTAATAAAAGCTGAAATCAAAGGCATCGACACTACATTCGCCGGCCAGCTCTCGAGCGGTGACAATAACGCAATCCTGTGCC
>LUCM01000147.1:51948-143620 GCA_008360955.1 Fasciolopsis buskii
GCTGTTCCTTCACCGTTTCTCTTCTCTTCTCTACTTACATCAGCGAACTATCAACTAGCTCCCGCTGACATCTGTTTAAGTATGCTGATGATGTCCTCTCTCAGGCAGTTTCGAGCAACGATGATTTCCAGTTTTTCCAACAATCTATCTTCTATCTATGATTTCTCTGCACAGATTGGTTTAAATCTCAACACATCTAAATGGTTCGAATATCTGTTCTCTCTCTCTCTTGGTCAGCCTACCCATCTGAAACGTCTTTCATCAACTTAAAAACACTTATCAAGGTTGATTCTGTGAAATATCTATGAGTTACTGTCGATAAAAATTTGAAGTGGACTACTCACATTCCTACCTGTGTAAAGAATCTCCGACGGTTGTCATTTGAAATCAGGAAGCTTCGGCACTACAAGGTGAAACAAAGCACCACCTTCCGATTTGTACACCAATCCGGTTTTTCCTATCCTTCTTTGCTGTTTTCCTGTTATTTTCCCTGGTTTACTTAAAAAGCACTTAAAAATTCTTCACCGGGGGCCATCAATTAGTAGCCCTGTGTCTTTCATACGATTAACTGAGTTGTTCTTCAGTCTATGTGATTAGCACCTATCAGCATGTGAGAAATTTGCTTACAAAATTCTTTTTGATCCCACGCATCCTCTGCACGGCGCTATTTCAAAGTGCCGTTCTCATATTTCAACACGATCCGCTTTTCGTTCCATTCCATCTAGAATCAATATCTATAGAAACTCCACTGTCGCATACTGAGCTCGAATTTTGACAACTGAAGAGCGTGTTTTAGTCGAATTCCAAATCGTAATGTGCTTTGATCATTCCTCACTGAATTTTTATTTCCAAATGTTTACAAGGTGGTGAGTTTCATTTTTTTCAATTTTCCCTTACGTTTTTGGCTGAAATGCCGCATCATTTTTTGTACGCAAAGTCTATACTATACAATACAATCTGTGGTGCACATTACTCAGTCGAAAACATTTTGTTGGCTCGATTCTTTCTTATCCTTCGTTTTTCCTTAGTTATATTATGCCTATCGATTTTGACAAGTTAAGCGTCTTTGTCTCACTGTCAGGCAAATGATTATTTGCTTTAGACCGTAACGAATTACTGCTCAGACCAGTTTCATTACTTACAGTCTGCCTGGGTATGTGCTTGAAGGTTCCCTGATGTCATAAATGTGAAACCACATATCACCCTTTTGAATAAGTGTCACCGAATTTAAAATGACAAATATTAAAGTTGGAGAACTGGGTCGTTTCATTATTTCTATTCTAGTTAGCTGATTTTTATTAATTAGACAACATTTTTGTCATTTTTCAGCAAGAGGTTTTAGTCATTATGAGGCTGTCGGATGACAAAGGATGCAAATGAAGATGGGATAAAAGTTTTGAAAACACGCAGATAGATCTTATACGTGCTGGTACACGCCACACTAGTTGCATTTCCACAAGGAATTTGTCTCCTGTGCTCTGTGGACTAACAGATGACTAAAAAAACAGAAAGAAAGAGAGGGAGTACCAGACAGGAGCATAAGACGTCATGTGGATTGGAGATCCCAAAACAATGGAAATGAATGCTTGAGGCTGAACGGTTCATTAAATCACATTAGGTTTTGGTTTTCAGCATGAGGCCGGTACAGCATACAGTGAATGAGAATGACTTTATGTAAACCGGAATAGAATTCCATAATCCTGAAAATCGATGTTTCTTGTACGGCTTGAAATGTTGTCGGAACAAGATAATGCGTGAATAATGTCATCTTTTTAGACTTCATTGGTATTTATACCTTCAATTTAGACGGGATGGGAATGATCAAAAATCACAAATCTGATGATTTATATTTTAAATCCGCTCTATCCTATTTAATACGAATATTACTACTTTCACAGGTGCTGCTACTTTTCTTTTCAGCTTCGAAGGACGTGTCGCGGGAAAATCTAATTGAGAGAAACGGGGAGATGAGTGTCTAAAGCAAATTAATCGATCTTTCTTTCCGGTTTCATATGCAAAAATTCTCATCGTAACTTGGCCCTTATTCACAAAGTCAATCGTAGAATTACCACGTAAATGAGCTTCATTTAAGGAGTCTGCATTCGGTCGAGTACTTCAGGATTAGAACCGTAGAATTATGAACACCAAGAAGGAGGAAGGGTAGACCGGTTGCACCGGTGTCTTTTGGTTGATCGGAAAAGTTAGTACCGGTTTTTTTTTCGATACAAATTGCGGATTAGGAAATATATCTTTGATCGTAATTTCTGAGAGCTTTATTGTTTCACATCTGCTCGAGATCACCCGAACAGAACTCATTTCCTTTTTTTACCGTCAGTGATATCAGACTAATAACATCGTTTCTGGTAGCTGTAATTTTTTAGTTGCAATACTCATTTCTACTCAGAAACGAATCACACGAAATCAGCTGGAGAAAGAAGTAAATGGTTCTGATCATATAAAAGAATGCAGAAAAAGCTTCACACCTGTGAGTTGTCGTAGAGTATTCCCAAATATCTAATACCTGCAAAAGATATCAGACCGAGGTACATTTAACGCGTCGAAAGTTAGTTCACCAGTTGAGGTAGACCAATCGCTGTGTCCTTTGCTGGTCCATGACTGTGGTAGCTCTACATCTACTCGGTAAGCGAAAGATGACTGGCTCTGTTCCGAATCCGAAGATTGAGTTGAAATGCAAAAAGCTGCAAGTTGGTTAAAACTAACCTAAAAAACAATTTTTCGTGCACTCTAAATTCTACCGTTTGAGTTTGTTGACTCCCACAGATGTCCACCACACTGATTTTCTTCTTCCACCACGAAAGAATTAAGAGATCGTTAATTCATGGCTGATTCAATAGCTTAACTGATTTGGATACAGGTGATTTGAACCGGTACAAAACTCGCCTAATTATCACTGTCACAGTTAATCACTAATTTGTAACCTGAAGTAACAAGTGACGCTGTTCATTGGATGCGAAATACCATTTGTATCCCAAACGGAGCCTAGAATTCAGTTTTCATTCTTATCATTGGTGGAAATAAAATTTGATGAAACTTGTCCAAATGCATGAATTTTCGAATTTGAAGTCGATCACAGCATCTTACAGAAGCCCGCAAACAATCGATACAGGAAGACTTTAATTCGAATATCGGCACCACCATCTTGTACTTTTTGTGTTATGACGTGCAAATTTTGATTCCTACACCATAAGTAATTTATGGCTAGCGAAGAAACCCGTTAATTTTAGATGCTGAAAGGATTTTCCCCAGGTTACACTTTGTTGGTCGCGTATGTACGGCTTTTTATAGGCCGGTTTTGATATTTGTCCTGTCCGGTTCAGCATACATTTTGCCGAACCGAACATGGAAATACTGTTTCTCAGAGGCTCTTAGAAACCCGTTCAAAAACTGTCCTCGTTGTACCTTCAAATAGCTGAACTCATGCGACAGAAACTTTTTTAATACATTATAGCTCATTGTGTTGTATGACAGACTTATGCAAGTTCAGAAACTTGCATTCAATTGAACAACAAAAAAAGATTATTGTTTATGGTAAAAAAACAAACACCGTTGACGTGCATGCAGATAAACTGTGGGCATTAGAGGAAATATTGTAGTTATCAAAATTTGAATGCAGCATTCTCCGTATTTATTGCTTCTCAAGCTAAATATGGAACAGTGAAAACAGAACAAACATTAATGCGGGAGGAAGTTAGTTTATACTTACTAATGGAAGGAAGACGGATCATTGTAAGGGAGTTGTTAAGTCTACAAGAACCCCGTGGAGTAATTCACATAGTTTATCAATAAGTAAGTCGATCGAAATTGACGAAACTGGACTAATGATAAACATACCTCGGTAAATCAAGCAAAAATATTTCTTGAGCAGGCCCGAAAATTAATTACAGAGAAGTAAAATAAGATGGGGATCACACATCGATGGGCGAAAGAAGGAATAACAATTTGCTGTGCGACAAACTCAGTCTGGGGATTTGTAAAGACAAGCGGCGTATACGTTTGACACAAAGGTATTCTAGAGCTTTCGTAAATTGGCGCAAACTGCAGCACAAGTCTTTTACAGATTCGACTCCGGGAATGAGAACGGCGTCGATTACTGAATATTCGTTGGAGGAAGGCAACCGAGAAAGGGTGAATGTACACTCGAAACATTTACATACATTAGGAATACCAAAATTAGGGGAAAAATCTGAATAATACGTAGATTCCTTGACTGATTGGTAAGTGGCTGACAAAGTACGATGTCACCCGCACACATGAACAGTTGACCAGGTCGGTCAGTGAAAAAGTCATCGAGCAAGCCAGTGAAAAAATAAAGGAAAAGAACAACTTGAAGAACATTGGAATTATTAGGCAAGGGATTGAATGAGTGATAACCAAATTTAGTTGGCTGAGTTCTGTTGGAAACGTACTCTTTCTTCCATACAATTTGAAAACAACATATCCGAAAAGTTCAATCTTGTGGATAAGGAGCGAACGAAGAACAGAGTCGCGAGGATAAGATTTGTGCATGAATGTATGCACGCCCTGTATTCTCTCTGATCCCATTCACTAAACAGGCGGACACGGAACCCTTGTATTGAAAAGTGAACCAGCACTGAACCAATTAGGCTGCACCAGTTTGTGTGGTAAAATGTCGGGTGGCAAAGACCAGTTTTCTATCACCAAATTAATCGACTGACCTCAGGATTGAACCAGTGAAACTTTTGAAACGAAAGATATCTAACCAACTCGGCCAGATCAAGCATTCTCATTTTGTCAGTCCTATTTCCTCGCTATTTGTATTCTGCCGACAATGAATGTATGGTGTCGAGTTTTTAATAGTTCTGATTATAAATTTGATAACAAATTGGATCAACCTGATGTTTACCAGTCTGTACTCCCGAGCCAACGGCGATTAGGCTAACCGAAAAGATTCACAACGTTTTATCGCATACAGCTGAACGAACCTTGATACAAACGGTGTCCGATGGGTTGTGCTTTTGCAGTTGGAAGATCGTCTCCTATATGTCTCATTTAGAGTGCCACTTTATTCTTATTGTAATTACCCATGATACGAGTGATTATTTCACTAAGGTGAAATACGGTCGTGGTTCAATTGTTTTACATTGGCTCACTAATTCTTCAAGTAGTGCTGTGGTTCAACCATGAAAGCTCCATAGAAATGCTTTCTACATTCTGTCAAGTCTCTATTAGCTGGGTCAAGAAACAAAATTCGGGGTGAATGCGCGTTTGTCCAATCCCTTAGCATCAATGCTATCCGGAAAGGCATTCAGCAATCACTCAAGTTTGTTTGATCACAGACTGCAACGTGAAAAATGCCTACTCTGACAAATCGCGATAGAATTGGAAGAAATCACCTCATTTTCATTGTGTACAGTCTGTGACCTGAAAATGGCCAATGATTAGGTTGTATTAACCGGACCGCGTTGGACAGAACTAAATCGAATAGGGAAGAGAAAAGGAACAGAATCGATTTGATAGACAGCCGGATCACGTTGTTGACCTAATTTTCATTCACAATTCAAGCTACCTCTTTGTTGTGCCCATTTTCCCTCCTTCCTCGAGCTGTTTCGCTCTCACGCTCACGCGCACACGCATCAAGAATTTCCCAATTCGAACCTTTTGTGACCTTAAATGAACGCAAACGTAAATGCACCGCCAAAGCTACTCGCTTTACTGAAGCGGAATTGCCCTTCCCCACCACTCTGCAGATATTTATGTGTACTTTCCTCACCACAAGCTGTTCAGGGTAGGTAAGACCTGATGCCACGTGTAACCTAGTTCGCAGATCACGTGAGTGAGTGCACATTGGAGTTCAAAACTACACGATTGGTTTGTAGATACTTTCTTGCTTAATTATCCTACTTTTGCCAGTGAGATTAATCATTTCCTTGGGATGGGAAACGAACGAAACTGGGAACTACAACCTTCACGTGAACACAGCATTCCACAGCAGACATTAGGCATTAACCTCTGTAAGAAATTGGTAAGGCTTGGAAAATGCACCATCGATTTTAACCTACCAGGATGTTGGTGAGTATCGGAAATGGCTAAATAGTCCCAGTAACAAGTACGACAACACGTTTTAATGCTTCACCATGGTAGGGTGATAAGGCGACTTTAGTGTTCGCTTTTCTAATCCATACAAAGTACAGTACATCATCCTTTCCGGAGCTTTTATAAGACCCACAAAAACAACAACAACAACTGCACGGCCAGTGAAATATCACGTACTGATTCAAGCACACTGCAATAAAAAAGGTCCGAGTAGAAACGCAACAAGAAAATATCCGCACAAGCAACCGGAGTTAGATATATTACAAAACAAATGTTTGCTCACCTGTCATTTCATCTTTAACAGCACTTGGTAGCACTTTCCAAAGTACTGATTCGGTACAGTAGCCAAGCTCTAAACTTTGAAACTAAATTGCAGCAAGACAAAAATTAACACAACCACGTGGTTGAAAATTTCTTTCAACGTAAAATAAATGATACCGAGTAAATCACTAGAATTTGATTGGAATCGCTAGTGGCGTGAATGGGTGGTAAGTCCATTTAAGAATCACATGGTGTCCCCTTTCTGAAGGTTAGCCTTGCCGGCCGGACGAAACTCCTACCACGAATCACCGTGTGGTTCTTAAATGGACTTATCATCCGTTCACGCTCCTAACGCTTTAAATGAGATCCTAGTAAGAAACCAAGAAAAGAGCGCACTGGTATATGGGTTGGTTGGACAGAACAATACGGGGTACGTAGACCCAAAGAGTGGCAGTAGCCGCGACACCGGGCGTGTGCATCAGGGGAGATTTTGTTCATCCATCCACATGCGAAATATCCTACTGAGAAGCCAGAACGAGTTAACTTCTAAATTTGTGAATCGCGTTTTACTCCGTGGACTGCAAATTTCAAAGTGAACTTCTCTTGCTCAAATTCATCATTCTTCTAATAGAAAAAAAACAAGCAGAACATCTGGCAATCAACTGATAGTTAACCAGCCGTATGTCCATGCGCATTTCTGGTTTTGTTCGAAGCTCTAAACTCCCTTCACACTTACTCATTGAGAAGGACTGCGTGCATTCGCAGCAGTACACTTTTTTAAAAGTGCCCTTATACCATGTGAATGAGAAGTTAATGAATTAAATTATGCTTCATTGTATCGAATATACTATTGGTGTTAGTGTTCACTTGCAAAGTCCGTGAATGATTGACACATCTGGAGGAATTTTCTCAAGCAAATTAAATGGATTTTTGAAGTGGGTGATTGGGAACAAGAGAGAAAAAGATGACTTAGTGTATCAGTTGATATCATTTTGTTTCAATAGGTCGCAAGCGACACGCAAGTTGATTTACAACCTGTCGGATAAGAAAGTTTTGTCTATGCACATTTCTGATAAAACGGTCTCCAAAGCTGAGCTGACCTTCTTGAGGAATAGCATCTCGAACGGTTTGATCTTCTGCAGCTTGCTACTGATAAAGAAATGTAAAGGATGCAGCGAGAGGAAACCAAGTAATTAACTTTACACTCTCTCTTGAAAAAGGGGTTGTAGGGAACAGCTAACGAAGCATTCTGGGAGTTAGTGCGTAAATCAATACATTAATTGCAGCGGATCAAAGCTTCACTGAGACAGATCTCCTTCTACGCATATACCAGTTCAGCTGCTACAAGGGTGCAGTTCGTGTGCATCAGGGTGTGAAAACTCACTATCGACTGTGTGAAAGAACACCGTCAGACTAGGCTTGACTGAAGATGGCTTTGGGCACAAATCAAACAAATGTAATCAAGGAATATCCGCTGTAGAAATTATAGTAGGTAGAATGCATACTTTGCATTGCTCACACAAACCGTTTGAAAAGCTCTTTGCCATTCTAAGCCAATGAGAGCTCGAAAACCAATACCGAACATGTCGGTTAACAAACAAATACAAATATATATATATATACATACTCAAGTAAATCTTACTGGTTATGCGATGATTCGTATTCTCACTCTGTGTGCTTACTTTTAGATGCAGAATTGAATAACAATTGTGTGTAATCTTCTTATGTTCTACCATCAGTGGTTTAATGCTTCGCAGCTGAGTGGCAGGTGGGGAAAGGGAGAGAAATTCGGGTACATCGGAACCGAGCATCATTTTTGACTTTTGAAGAGATCGATGCGTCATTTGTTTGTTGCGCGTAATGCGGGCTTAGATCCTGCGATCCGCGATAGCGTGAACGAAAAAGCTGATTGTGTAACATATTCCGAATGTTAACCAGGGGCAGCCGAAAATTTGGCTAAATGGAATCTCAACTGACAAAGCCCATACGACTGATATTCTGCTGTTCAAAATGAAAGCAGTCTTTTTTTGCCGCATTGATCATCTTCCGAATGATCTAATTGGATGACGTGGAAAACGCTCAATTTTTAGATATAGGGACGGGAGTTTACGTAGCTATGGCAAGAAAGTTGTGATTGCCGAAACGACAGATAATGGCTAACTAAAGTAAGTTAGCTGGTGAAACTGGGGGTACTTTTTTGTTTTGTTGTTTATGTATTCAGATAAAAAGCTATCGGTCTACAGGTTGGCAATGCCTCATCCAAAGAACATTCAGCGCTAGCAGCTGGAATCCAAAGGTAGATGCGTGATCCACTATATACAAATGAGATTCACACTTGTAATGTCCAATCATTATGCCAAAACTGACAGCGGAATACCGAGAACACTAGCCCGGCAAACAGTAATCACCATGAAGCTGGCTGTTTGCTTCCGAAAATCCTTGTTTGTTGGTGCACACTGCTAAATGTACACAGATACTACTGATAATTTTCACCTATTATGGTCACATTTTTCCCACTTTCCTAAGTTGTGGTTCTTCTGTGGACTCTTCAATGAAGAGCTTCCATTCCCATACCTGACGCTACAACTTTGATTTTGGTGTGCCTCCAAAACCAAGTAACAATACGGTTTATATTTTAGGCCTCTCCAGATTGTGTAAAAATGAAAACTTGGAATGAAATGCGATGATCGCGTGTGTAACAAGTGTTTGCGTTATCAAAGACTTAATGGCTTGACTAATCCAGCCAATACATATGACTTCCGAACGCATTACCGCCAATCCGCTGTTATCGATGGACTTTATCATTATGTCCGGAGGTATTGTGATGGCCAAATAAGGAAAACTCTCCAGGAACATAAACGAGGACTGGCAGCATCTAGGCACCATAAAGAACCTTAAAACTGTTTTGTTGTGTATGCCTTTCTTGAGAAACTATGCATGGTTGGTGAATGTTACTCGAATTTTCTTATTTAGTTCAGCTTAAAATTCCAGAATTACGATCAACCAGGAGCACTTTGGAATAGGGGGATTAGTAACAAACGTAATTACTTCATGCAGCCTTCCTTTGGGAATTGGGACTGTATAGAGTCATGTAGAAGTGTTGTAAGTTGTATCACATGGATCTCGTTTGCGTAATGTAACCCACAATTTCGTGCTTTATCAAGCCTCCTTTCTATGCCCTAACATACGCAATGACAGCATCCAAGCAGTATTGTAAATTTTTTTCAAAGAGCCAACCAAATAAGAGCCAAAGGAAAGCCAGTACTGATGTATCTGATTAGAAGGTATACAGAGTTCGAACAAACTGAAAGCAATATTTGTGTGTATGGTTTTGCAACAACTGGTACACTGGCATACCAGATGTGCATGTCTATTTTCCTTTTGAGGATACATCGGCCTAGGAATCGATGAATACAGATGGCATCACCCTTCCGTATATCTCTATTTGCTGGAATCAGTCACCAGTTTTACACTTTTTCAGAAGAAACATTATGTTGAACCACGAGAAAAAGATCAATTAATGCCAGATATTCCGGGTTTCGTTCAGGGGTCTTAGACTCCTTGTGATTTTGTGAAGCGTGAGAAACTGAAACGTGTTTAAAGCAAATTTTTCAACAAACTACACAAAGCATCTACCGATTTCATGCAAACTTATTTGCCTTCACCTACCAGTGTGAAGTAAGTAGTGCAAAATCAGCATTCTCCTAGAGATGAGGGAAAGGTTTGTCTTCTGAAATAAGCGGTTGAAAACAAAACCTAAATTCTAATAAGACTAGCTTCGCTTTAAGCAGTCGATTTAGGTGGCAGTTCCTTGCTACCAGTAGCGGTTCTGGTGCACTGGCTGATTGCATAGGAAACGTAACTAAGTGGTTCAAAAAATTTCCCACAATTACGCATCAGAGACTGCAATTTAGGTGCTCCGATGATTACTTTTTTCGAGTGACAACTGAACTTGCGAGTGACTAATTTCCATCTGTCCAAACGAACTGCGATATAAACAGGAATTTCAGTTCTGTCGCAGCAGACAGAAGACCGTACCTTCATGTGGATTTGGGTTGCTTGATTACTCCTTTGTCGACTCGACAAGAACCATTTCCATGGAGTTTTTGTCATTTAGCAGCCTGAGAAAGTAAAGAACAGGGATGAAATGTGCAAATATTTACTAGACAAATTTAAAGCGGTTTTATAAATTCATATTAGATAATAGAGCCATACACTTCACATATGACACATGTTGTTCGACAGTGCATATTTGTTTTTCAATCCAGCACTGATTTTGCTTCAAGAGAAAACAGCCCGGGTGTCGATCGTGTCAAAATGAAAAAAAATTGAAAACAAAAATCCCACTTGATATTTACCTTACTATTGCGCACGCTTCAATCTCGGTTTCATCTACATTTTGCCCAAACGACCTATAACCAAAACCCAGGTTATTTAGCCACGAACTATAGACCTCTGGCCTCAACGAACTATCCAATCGGTATCAGGTTGTTCTATGATTAAATTGCATGAGCACATTCTAACCGGATAGGGCCAGGTCGATGGGTAGCTTAGAAAATACTGGTAGGAGCCTTCATAGGTAAGGGGATCTTAGAAGAATCAATGCAAGTCGAAGCATCACAAGAATAAGTGATGGGGCACCATACCCCACCCTGGTTACCCTTAAGAATTAGGTACGAGTGATTCATTTTTTTCTAGCTGTTGCTGGAAAATATGGCTGAAAGGGAAAAGCTGTTGGTGGAGAAAATTGGAAACGTTCGAGAAATTCCTCACAAACACCTTCCACTTTAATTTATTCACAGCTCATACACTGGCCCAGTGCATTCCCGTACATTTCGGCAAGCCTTAGCTCAAATGAAATGGCAATTCAAACAAATTGTCACTTTGGTTTGCAATAAAAGGAAAAGTCTGAGTTTCACCGAGGGACAGGCTTCATTGTTGCAGTAGCAACTGATCTTAGGCAAACAAATGAGATGTGAGGTTTCTACACGTTTGATCCCTAATAGGAAGTCATCCGAGATGGTTTCCATATTAGCTGAATTATTTGTGAAAGATCCATACTAAATACGAGCTGACTAACACTTTCACCATTTGCTAGGTTTTGTGACAAAGGTTAATTGGCCGGGTGCAATTGTTTCGCTGACCAGACAGTTGCAAGCCTCTGGTTGGGAACCTCAATTCAGGTGACTCATTCCCGGATATAGGAATGATAACGCAATCAAGATAAAAAAAATCAAGAAAAGACAGAACTTATTAGAAATCAACCCATTAACCAAATTTGATCATCCGACCGCAATAGAAATTTCTAACCGGACTAGGTGACTTTTTCAGTAACATGAACTTAATGCCTGATACCATTCACGCTGTTCGTATTCTTTCAATTCTTTTGACAGGATTCTGAATAATTCTGTCAAAATTCCACACGAACTTGAAATATTGTTTTAAAGACTGCCAAAGTGTGTTGTAGAAAGACAGTGTTGGTTTTTCTAGATAAATCTGTAACGTAGACTGACTGATCGAAGTGACGATGAAAGCATAATAGGTGTTTTAGCTCGTGTTCGGGAGAAACTAATTACGGATCCACATATAAAATGTTTGTTTGACAACGCTCGGATAACTAGAAAGCAATGCCCAACAAGACCGCGTTGCGACGCACTTTATCGTCACAGGGAGCAATCGAGCACGTACGAAGTAGTCGACTACTCTGTGAGACAGATTTTTATCGTTCATCCACTAGAAACAGACGCATTTATTACCGGGAAGTCTTATCCAGGACGGAAATCATGTCGAACCGGTGATCGTGGTGAATTATTTTGGCTGATAAAACGGTTCAATTACTGATTGTACGCATTAAAAGTCAATAATTTCCTAAACTGATCAGGTTAATGGATTTGCCTTTAACAACTGTGCTTCAAAACCAATTTGCTTTGATTGTTCGGAAGCTAACAATTTTTCATGAAACGGTCCGTCCGGAAAATTAAACTTCTATACTGTTACAGTATGAAACTCAGATTATTTCAGTGAAATCCTGTCGTTAGAATGGCTGTGAAAAATTTTCAGTAGTAGTCTGTGGGATTTTCTTCTTCGGCTGGTGTGAATCCGTTATCTCTAATTGGTTTCATAGCACACATCAGTCGTAACTAAGCTTTACAATGCTCGGTAAGTTCTTTCAAACCTAATCATTAAATTTTATAATTATTTCAATGGTGACTCGGACTAGTAAATCACGTGTCAACTCGATGTTTCTTCTGCTCTTTGTTTTCCCAAATCATTCTGACTTTGTTTCCAAAAAGCTCGATTGTCAAATATCCAGATTTGGCGGTAAAACCGTAGAATTTGACGAGTTGAGTTAGATTAACGCACTTGCAAATCACAGAAGCATACTGGCACAAGGTGGGCATAACCCACCGAAGCCAAACTAATCAAATGGAAAAAAACGTTTTGTCTCGTTTTCCAGTATTCCGCAACCGTTGTTTTTATAGCACTAAACCTTTGAAAAATTTGAGACGCCTTGTGCAAACATGATGGCAAGAAGATGAATGGCTGTTATATTTGATTCAATGCCGGTTGATAAACTGTCGTGAGCAGAAACTATACTAAATTACCCGAAAGAAGGACGATGTGAGATGGCAACTTATCATTTATCAGGGATTAGGGTGGTAATCTAAAAAATGGACTTTACAAATAACTTTCTTTGCCAAAATGGTCGGAGTGACCAAGTTGTTGAGCTCTGAATGGATCTGACCTTCTCGCCTAATAGTAATACCCCGTGGATGAAGAATGTGGTCTCGGATAAACCGAAATGAATTCTGTAGGTTTTGATCTACTTCACCAAAAAGTCAAACATATGGAAGAGGGCGGGTTCCTTGGAACGAGATGATGAAAAAGCTAACCTCTCCAAGGAAGCATTGCCCATGGGAAGTGATAAAGTTACTGACGAAGCTAAAATCAGGTTTACGCCTGAAACTTTTGTTGAACAAAACACCGGATAGGGCAAGCACCTACACTGGTTGGGAGGAAAGTAGCAGAAACACTTGAGCGTCGGGTGTACTATCATTTAGATCTCATCACTTATGCTCCGCTTCTGACAGCCCGTTACTATCCAATATAGTCGAGTATAGCATGTCAGGATGATCTTCTACTTTATTTTTCTGACTATGTTAACTTCATTTCCAGTAGGTTTTTACAGCATTTCAGCAAAAACACTGAATCACTGAAGTGCAATCTTGCAAACTTTCTTCCGGTTTAGATTTAGGTGTTGTTCTGATAAACGTTCAACTCAAGCAAACGGAGTGGGATTAATAAGGCAGACTATAGAAATATAACTGAAGACAGTAGAATAGACATAGCTGTGAAAAGACATAGCTTTGTGTGCCGTTGTCTTGCCACGGTAATCAGTCATATGAGTTTAATTGAATTCCCGAGAAGCGGCAAAAGTGTGCGGAACACAAAAAATCTACATTGAATAGTATACCGGATTGGCCGAATCAACGACTATCAGCATTTCGGGGAAAAGAAGAGATGAACATGACGAAGTGTCAGGGCTCGATAGCACCAGGCTCACTTAGTTAGGCCTAATCCAAATAACATTTAAAATGTGAGGCGAATACCTAATACAACAGAAATCATTGTCCAATGCTCTTTGTGTAATACGACGTGATTGGCGGAATTCACTGACTCGTGAAGGGCACTCGGTGACGGGGAATCTTGGGGTTTTACTGCGATACAATTAATCTTTGAAGGCTGTCAACCGTTAATGGACAACCGGACTTAGTGTTTGACACCAAAAAGATCAGATTTTCGAATATCAAATATGCCGATCACTTGGGCAACGGCAACGCGCTGCAGCCCGGCTCTTTATCACACCTGACCTGTTGCGACCTTGTATGGTTCTGTGTAATTCCAATTGCAGCGTCGTAATTTCCGGTGTAGGAGATTAGTGGGCCTTTCACTGCTAAACTCATGCTCAAAGCGCATTATAACAATAATACTGCTAAAGATAATGCTGGATAGTGCATCTGTGTCACTCCAAGAACGGATTAAGAAGTCATATTGATATAAAAACGGTGTAGTAAAATTGGGCGGTCGTGAACTTAAATTCAAGAGGAGGAGCTACAACTGGCTGATCTCACATGCGGTAACCTCAGTGATTCCCGACTTGGGATACTGGGTGTGTCCATGTCCGACTTGCGTTGAAATCACAACGAACCACTAGTCGATCTTGAGTTGATTAGACGTGCTACGGGGCAGCTAAACCAGTAGCAGTACCTGTTCCTGAAATTGGACGCATTTTTTTCCATTTTGACTTTGGAATGTTTCAAGACATTTTCTTAAAATTTGTCTTCAGTGGTTGTAGATAGGCCTATGGTGGCCGTGCGGAATTCCGCTAGTTGACATACTTGTCAATATCTGTATAGAAGCACGCGAAGTCAAGAGCAAGGCTGGAAGTGTAGATTTACTGTTTAGACATCCACCATAGTCAGATTCACAGTCGATGCCGAAAACCGGTATTTAGGAAGTTCAATAATATCAAGCCGTGGGCTCCACGTAGAATAGGTCAGTCTTAATTGATTCCGTCGGTGAAACAAAGGTCTCTCGGGTACTTTAAATCGTGGAAAATAATCACATAGCACAGTCACATTCTACTAGTAGAGTTCACGAAAGTAGAGTGCGACAGAGTGAAGGTATTTCTATTCCGAAGTAACAAATATTGGAAGAGAATATGTGATTGTCAGCTGCATCTGGATTCAATGAGTGTTGGAGAGAACAGACTGATCGGTAATCGGTACTGTCGATTATCTCATTAGTAAATATTCGTCTAATTCGGTTTTTCTTTGTTCCGATCGCTGCTAAAAGGAAGGAAACGGACATCCATACACCAAGTCCATGTTTCACTGTTACTGAGTAAAATGGCCTTCATATTCGTTTACTCGCCTGTATGTCGATTTATTTGTCGTACGAAGCAATAGGATTGATGAAAATTCGTTAACAGATGAGAAAATCCTATTTCGACAAATGATTGCTTTTGATGCTGTTGGTATTTCTGAACAGCTGAGTCAATAATATCGTGTCATAGTGTGACCGACAGAGTCATCGGAATGCATGAGTTTGGGTGGCTGTTTTCTAAAAGTGTCAATAAGTGGGACTGGTGACAGTTCGATTATTCAGGCTTTATCATCATAAAATCGATAAGTGGTGAACGTAGACATCCTGTACTGAATTATTCCGGGTTAAGGAGAAAACGAACAGTATTCATGGTGTATAGTTAGGAAAACTTTCATTTGATGGGATCATTTACTGAGTTTTCTCGGGTTGGAGAGGTAACTACTTGGCATTTTGTTGACCCCATATCGGCCATGTTTTTCGTTAGGTTAGTAACATTCACGCCAGGATTGTGTGAAAAAATTGTTGTTTTGTTAATTTAAGTGCGTCTATTTTTCCCCAAGGAGGAGTAGATCGGACTGAGCAAGAAATTCGTCTAATGCATTTACTGTTTCTTAAATCTGTCCATTAGGATGGACATGGGCTTCAATTTGGAGGCGCCAGCATGCATTTTCAAGCCACTTATGAACGTCTTTACTAAGACGGCGAATCTCCTAGCTGTTCAGTTGAATTCCTCGTGAACGACTATTGCTTGGGTAATCCCATTATTCAAGCCGTCAACGTCATAGTTTTTTGGATTTTATTGTCTTGATTTAGCCCACTTACATTTGCAGGCTATCACATATTTCGACAACGTACATTTTACTGTGATCTATTTGTGAAAATTGCGTCTTCCCAAACTAAACATGAATATTCCATGAAATTTTTCGTCATGTGATATCAGTGCTCAACTGGTCATAAGGAGACAATGGAAGCAGTGAATACCCACCACGCCCCACCTGGGACACGAGCCCGAAACGGATTACTATGAGGAGGACTCCTTAGCCGTTATATTACTGGACTGGCTCTCAACGGTTTGTTGAAACGCAATATATGATGTTGCACCTATCCGCCACTGATTCGCAAGGTCAAGAGCCAGTGACGCAGTCCACTCCTACTGACAGAAGACTTCTCTCCAGGCGGCCTACGAAGGCTTTTGGCAGACCTTGGTTAATGATGGATATGCACTACTGATGGCTTTTAACAAGGAAGAGACAGTTTTACAATGCTTCCATGGTTTCCCAATGACATTAAGAATAATTTGATGAAAACAGAATCTCCTACTACCAAATCATAAAAAGACTATTATTGTTATTATTAGTATAACATGCTGAAGGTGATTGTCAATGAACTGGACAGATGCAATCCAACGAGGTGTGCAACCGTTCAAAACTCAGTAACAGCGCTGTCGGTAGGGTGTGTAGTTGGCTAACATTGCGGCAGCCTTGGGTAGCCTTTCTCAAGCCCGTATAGAGAGGGATTGAATGCATAAATCCATCACAAGACGCATCGGGTTTCTGATACATTCCGAAACTAGTTTGGTCTAAATTTGTTAAACGTTATCAATGGAATGTTTTAGTCTTGTAGTTCACAAAACAACTAGTAGTGCCCTATCCTTGTCCTAGCCCTTGTTTGTGTCCACTTGAAGATGATGAGACCAAGTTTATTTAGGTAACAACATAAAAGTTTTTTTCACCTGCGTATCGTTAACAAAACCTTTGGCGATTCAAATGCAATTGCAGTTTTAAAGCCAACTAGGCAGTTTACAAGTATTGAGTTCATTGAAAAGGAGACTATTGGGCAGGCACGTTTGCCTGTTAAGTGGCCTTAGTCGCGAGACCAGTGGTATGCTTTCAAGGGAGCATTGTTTTTTCATGCAGTCACATATACCACTGGCATGGAGGTCGGCGAATTAAACGGTTTCATTTAGTGATCGATGGTCTATGCTTGAAAAATCTCCTATTTATAGATGCTTATCCACCCAGTGCCTCTTTCTTGAAAATGCACCTAACAATGAGAGTGACTTGATGCTATTTGACTGCTGGATACCATTTATTCAAGTAAGCCATTGAACTTGTCAGTTTAGTTTAATTTAACAATGACTCTGCCTGATCCAAACAATTTTCGAAACTTTCCGCAAGTTGTTGTCTGATGGGAAATCGGAAGTGAACATTCCGATACTTCCCTGAACGATTTAAATAAACGATGAAAAACAACAATAATAATTTTCCATTCTGCCAAAAGAACTCAATCGGTTATGCCGCATCACATTTGCAGGCTTCCCAAGGACATTTATCATGACCAAAACAATGCCGTGGGAAAATTGTGAGGTTCCCTTAGCCAGTCTCATATCTTACCAATGTTTTGGAAAGAACAAATACACTTCAGTTTCATTCAGCCAAGCTGAATATAGCGTTATTCTGCCCTGCATGAATTTCACGCTTCCAACGAAGAAGATGAATCAGTTACAAACACAATGTCAATTCAAAAAACTGAGCGATCAGCTGGAGGATCTCACATCTCTGTGAACCGGGGCTGATTTCGGGTTAAATTGGTGTATCTCTCCTACTCGTACTTGGTGGCACTAGTGTCGTTTGATTTCAGGACAGAATTAGGCAATAAAGAATTTGAAGCAAACAATCGAAATGGGTTCCTCAAACCCGAGAGAAGATCTGACATGTTGATAGCGAAAAAGAATGCCGGCAAGTCCGAAAAGCAGGTGCCGAAGACTAAAGGTACGCTCAAGACAGGCAACACTCATCTTGCAGGACGTCCAAGTTCCCGCAACTTGCAGATTTTGTTGTTTCACGACTCCATCTCCATAGCCCAACACAAAAGCATCAAATCAATCGGAAACTAACCACCTTAATTGGAAGGATCGCCAGAAGTCCATATCATGGTATCCAATTAGTACCAATGCTGCTGTCCGTATCAAAAGCTGGCGCATTGGTTAGAGGATATTTTAGTTTCCAATGGACCAAAGACTCTTCTAAACTTAACAGTATACTAGAGATTATTTCGTTGGACGTGAAAAGACGTTTCTGCGGATGTTGATTTTCTTTTTGCAATTGTACCTCTTCATGAAACGTTTGGATATCTTTGAAGTTTCTATCTCCATGTCAAACCTATCACTTCCATTTCCATCAGTTATTTACAAATTATTTTATTTTATTTCGAAGGTTGACTACAAGGTTATGGACAGCCTGTGAAGCTCAATATTAGGGGATGTATTTTTATCAGTGACGGAAACGAAGCTGAAGGATTGTACTTCAAAACTAGTCTTATACAATCGATAAGTTGACGATGCTGTCGATTTTACTGGTCGTACACGTTTCACCAATGTTTTGAACGTCGTTGGTTTTGCTTAACATAGCGTCTCAGTTTCTCATGAAGAGAAAAACAGCTGGTTTAATTTTTTAGACGTCAAACTCACGAAGTGACCTAATGGGACCGTGTAATGCTCCATCCACGGTAATTACATGGAATGGTCTGCATGCGCACTCCGCATCTTCACACCGTTCGCATAAAATGTTGCTTAGTAAGGACTCTTGCTCACCGTGCCAAGGGTATTTGCTCTGCTGACATATTCCTAGCACTAAGTGTTATTGTTTTATCCTAGTGAAGTTCGCTTTTGGGGAACGTTTCGCCTCCAGTAAATGGCTTGGGGAGGGAATTAGATGCTGCCGCATGGGATGGATCCAATGAATGGAATTTTTGATGCCGGAATGCATGCCTAAATTACCAAATTCTTTGCGAGATTTGGAAGTTTTATTCTGCGGGTATCGTGCTATAAACTGTTAACATCAGTCTGAATGTTCGCTGATGTGGCCGGAAAGTTTGAGCTTGATTCCTTCGTTTATTGCAAGCGAAACGGGTTCAGTTGCCCAGGTCTCACTGAGCTTTGCTCATTGTTCTTTTCAGATCATTTTTTGCACAAGATCCGTTTTTCAATTTGCTGTGAATTTCTGGTCTCGTTTGGCAGCAAGCTGACTACCCCGTATTTGTGCAGTTGATCTTCCTTTTGGCTAAGTTGATCCGATTGCCATGAGTGACGATTTGAACTACTTTACATGGCTGGAGAATTCGTGCTGTCTACCTGAATTCTGACCATGCTGTGCAAGCTTTTTGGATAGGGCAACCTTTATCTGTTATGGTAGGCTTTCGATGTGGTCATTATCATTTGTTCAGGGGGCTACTCGTGGTTAGTTTGTGGCACGGAGTCGATCACTATCTGCATCCACTGCAGTAGCATGTCGTTCCACAATATATGCTGTAAAGGAGGACTAGATAGAAATGGAATTAGGCGATCATTTAGGTAGTACCTACAAACAACACACCAGTGAAACTCACGGAATAACCGTACAGCTGTTTTATCCCTGGCCAGTTGATGATGAGATTGTTAAGCGAATGATATAATTGACAAATTAAGTTTTCTGCTGCTTAAATTGATCAGTTGGAACTTTCTGGATAACCAAGCTTCAAAGATCCTGTACTACTGAGGAGCACAGTCACGAGAAGGTTGATGCAACGAACAAGAGGCACTCTTATTCGGTCCTTCCGTACAATATTCGGCCTCACAGATACATCTGTTGTGCTTAGCAAATACATATGAGCAGTTCTTCCCCAGGGAGGGTAAAAACGTAACTGGGCTTGTGAGAACGCAACAAGTGACTGCCATACGATAGGATAATAAATTTCCTCTTATACACACACGAAGCCAGAATTAATGGGTGCTGTCGAAGATTCCGGAGTGGTTTTGCTTGTGTTCTCTTTGAAAATTTATCAGCCTCGACCGATAATCTATGACTATGATTTTCTTGCGCACCTGTTACCCTTTTGTTTCTCTAATCATTCATGAAATGATTGTGATGCATCCCAGAGAGAAAACCCCGGGTGGGCTGCTGAATGGGACAAAACAGACGATGACAAAATCTTTAGTAAGGACGTTCAAACGTTAAGGTGCTCAATGTGACTCTCTGCCCCAGAGTAGTGGTTTGTTATATTTGAAGATGCAGACTTGATATTTGTTTGGGGGTCTAAACTGCAACAGTCGTATTTATTAAACTATGGAAATTAGCACTGCAGTAAGAAGTTGCTCAGACTACCATCCATATTTTTCGTCGTTGCTGAATTCGAAGAAAAAACTAGGAAACCGTTGCGTTCCATACCCCTGTAAACCATTTGTAAACTGCAAAAAAGTGAAAACATACCGGTAAAAACATTCTCGAGACTGGTCTATCAAGGTTTCGGGAATACTGATTAGCGAACAAAGTTGTTTCTAGTTACCGGTATTGACGTTATCACATTATAATATCTAAGAATATCTCACGAAACTATATCACTGAGATAAGTGGAAGCGGAAAAGGGCATGCAGACGGCAACATTCGTGTTCCCTACTTGGCCCAAAACTGGATGAATATGTTCTGTGCCAATAAGTAAACTTTCTTAATACATATGTGTACATCACATTTATCGGGTTTTGCACAAGCTGTCAGAAGCAGACAAAATTCGAACAAGAACTTCACAGCTTCAAAACAGTCTCAAAAAGAAACAAAAACAGAAATTTCAAAAAAACTGCTCTACTTATGCAGGCATTTGTCAAGCACGCGATCCTGTTCGTCAGAATTCGCTCAAGATGAACTGTCGATGTGCGCATATAAGACTGGACACACCGAAATACGAAGCAAATGGAAGTGTGGGAGTTCCCTTCAGATACGTCAAATTGTCATGGGTAGTTTTGTGGGACAGAATTTTACTTTCTGGCCTTAGTCAGACATCAATTTGTCGATAACAAACGTGTCTAACAAGAACAGGGAGGAATTCGGGAAAATTGGATCCTCACTTGTATGCTGTGCTTCAATAGCTCAAAGTAATCGTGCAGAATACTTGCGAAAATCACCGGCAGAAAGTACGGTGGAGTGGAGAGAATACATTGTTGGGCAAGCCTTGCATTCTCTTTCGACCTTCACATTTGTAAGAGAAGACCGTGGAGCTTTTAAGCAACAGCCTAGTAGGCGGAAATCACCAAATAATACTTGTTCGCAGAAGACCTAACCACTTCAAATTAGTGAATCTCTTTCAGTATGCACCTTCGGGGATGGGGGCGAGAACGATTTAGCGCTGATGTACGTTCACTGCATTGTCCGGAGTTAAGACTTCTGCCAAGTTTTTAGGAATACGTGAAAATGTCAGATGTGGTAGTTTCGTTTGGGTGTGAATTCTGGCGAGAAATGAGGAACAAAACAGCGATGTCATCAGCATACTCAGACAGGCGGAGAGGAGAGCTAACAGGTATGTTAGTAACAATGTTTTTAAAGGGATGGAAATGGCGCACTACCTTTTAGCACAATGGAGCTGTTAAACGAAGCTGTTTACTAGTTTCTCCCAATTTGTTCTACTGATATCACCAGGAAAATTGGTCATTCAATCATTTAACTAAAGAAGAAAATCAAGTAATTATAATTTTTTTAGTAGAATGGAATGGGACTCGAAATAAAAGGTGAACGATTAATATCGAAAGACTTGATGCACTTATATCACTGTGCTCGGAACAGTTGCAAACAAAATGCATTAAAGAGGAGAGTGGAGCGATCATTCAGCGATTTTGCCTATAGGAAAACTAAGGGAAATAGTCGAGGAGAGTGAGGGATGCACGAAGACGTTGTGAGACTCATGTCTCCATCAGTTTCAAGCTAATAATGACACCTTAGTGGTTTTTGTGGAAATGGGCGTAATCCTAAGTGGTCGGGAATAATCCTTGATCCCAATACTAGGTTGGTCACGTGGGCAAATATATGGGACAGCGATGCTACTATGTTAAAGAAGTGTAGAGTTAAGACTGCCTGGACCAACTGGAGGCGTGACATTGAGGGAGCTTTAGTTTTTGTACATCTCAGCAGAAGTGATCACCTCAGATGAAAAAAGAAAGCTTAGGTTGTAGGGAGCCAGGTTATCGATGCATATGCCAGTTGGGGATTGGATGAATAAAACATTCAGTTTTTCGATGTTTGTGGATAAAATGGGAATATGTTTTTACCGTCTTTACTCCCACGTTCCATCGAACCGAACTTTGTCCAAAGCGGTTTTCCGACCGGATGCGCGATTTGCAGAGTACCGACAGTATAGTTTTTACAAAGTCCAATTTCCCTTCTTGCTTTATCTAAGGTCTGGTTTAGAGTGGACAGTGTTCAAGCAAGGTGAAGGAAAACTACAAGCTGTAGTTGAACATAGAGACAGCCTAAGGAAAACAGAATGCGGTGGCTATCGCTATGCCAACTCAGACTGCTCATCTCGGGACCCATAAAAGACAGGGAAAGCAGTTGCCACCTTTACGGTGTTATTGGTCTGCGCAGGGTGAGCATCATGCTGTGTGGCCGACATTCTTTGGCCAGTGGTATTTAACTGTATCAAGTACATATAACTCCAAAAGTGTCAGAGGTTCGATTCCCAGATCTGCTGGTCTCTTTGGTGGCAGATGGGAATTTTCAGTCGTTAGGCCCGTTACCATCCCTGACCTAGTGTAAACTTATGTCGTTCTATTCCATTCCAAGTGTCCAGATCACTGACGATTACCCCTCGTGTAGTGAACCTTAGGGGCTATGCAGTATGCCCATTCCACTACATTCATATATCAAACATGTCACGAAAAATAATGAATGATTAGCACACATAAGATGAGAATGTATCTCCTGCGGCTTCGTCTGTGGACTCCACTAGGGTCAATAGTAGGGAATTATCTAACATTCTTGATGCCTTCTTCTCTCTCCAATAAGGGAACTTCATTGTCTATAATCGTATTTCCGTTACCCAATTTGATATTTGCGTGGGCTAGGTTCAGTCAGTTCTTTACCTGACTTATTCCAACCGAGCGATCGGTCTAGAGCAAGATATCATCAGCGTGATTTGTGCACAAAACTGTAACTGCAGAAGGCAGGTTCCAGTTAACTGACACGTTTCCTGGAAGTATGCCTGCACAACCCGAATTTTGTATACTCACGTACAGTGTGTTGTTGTCCACATGCCTTGTATACCTGAGGTCACCTTTTAAGAAATCTCCTACCAACTTCTTTTCTCATTATGAAAGGAGCAAACTACTTAAAATTCAGAAGTACGAAAGTTAATGCCGAATATATTTTTCATTTATCTGAAACTTGGCATTGCCCGGAATGAGTTCGTAATTCCACAAAAATATATCTCTTATTGGAATTAATAACGATTTGGTTGTCGATTCAGGAAACTGGTAAGCATGCATCGTGGCTCTAAGCGAGCAGTTCCACAGGGTAGCAAAACTTGCCTTTTGATTAGCTATACGAGATAACTTTTCATTACGAAATGCATAACTGTTGTTTCATATCTCATTGCAATACTAGAAAAAATAAAACCTCCATCATAATTGGTTAATAAAACTGCCTCACGGAGTCATTTCTTTTTCAGTGCAAGATAGATTAAATCAGAGCGCAAAATATGGAAAATCATGAAATATAATGATTTTGTTCACTTCCGTCGATTATCAGCATGACACAGCAGCCAAGCGGGAAATGCAAGTTTGTAATGGATAGCTCATTTTTCTCCTTTGAAAATTGTCTGACCAATGTGGATGAAATATGAATCGTGGGTTACTCAACAATCCTGTCAGTGAAGACTACTGGCACACCGCAAATCTGAAGTAGTAGGTAAATGTAAGTGCAATGGATTTTGACTCAATTTAACAATTACTCTGGTAAAAAATCAACACAACTGTGGTAATATCTCACCGAATCGGTAATCAGAACGAAAATGTCGTATGAGAAGGGCAATGGAAAAATTAACCAACAGTATAGTCGGTCAGAAAGTTGATAGTGACCGAGAGTCAGTACCTCGTTGCAAATGATTTGTTCTCATTCGCACCTGGTTTCCTGTGGGAAACTGGATGTCTTGAATGCGTGCTAGAGTTCGATAGACCACTGTTTCCTTGTGGTGTCTCCGAGGTTGAATTTGAATCTTTATTTGCGAACACTGCTAGTCCATAATTACTAAAAGCCCTAGTAAAAATTCTGTCTCCAAACCCTATGTCTAGTCCTATATGGATTATTTCAGTGTACCGAACTTTTCATCTAACGTGGATCTTTCCTCGCTTCTGGCAGCTATTAATGCGCAGTTGGGTGCAGTTCTGATTTTCTTGAAAATCGGCTTCATGTGATCATAGTTTCTGGATCAAATTATATAGGAACTAGAGTCTCAAACGAAATAGCGGGAATGAGCAAGAATGCTGTATTCAGTTCATTCCCCTAGACCATGATTCGTCGGAACCTAATTGTTAGTGGGATGAGGTCAACCTTTAAAATATCCATCTGTCGTAATTCTAATGCTAGGCTTTTTCTAACCGACGAACTGCTTTTGACCATTTGCCGTTTTTTTCGAAGTATTTCTCATGCACCATCAAGACCCAATTGGGTACTAAGAAACCACTGAAGCCCTAGTGATTCTCTAATGGACTCCACATCCGTGCACATTCCCTATGATTCAAGTTAGATCCCACTGCTAAATCAAATGGGAAGTATTAAATCATAAACGCGATTGGATAGAAGAATGCCGGGTAGTTAAGGCTAACAAGTGGCATCAATCGCGAAATCTGTCGTGTTTTTCCTCCATCCCGGAGCATGCTGCTGACGAAATAGGAACATATCAATTCACAAATGCCGCGATATTACTGAACACAAGCCAAACTAACGGAGTCAATGGACTCACCGTCAAAGCTTTTTGCAGAATATTCAAAATGTGGTACAAGGCCTTATCTAGGGAACACTCGAAAAATTCTCCTGATTTGTTATCCACTGCGCAAAACAGGAATCCTATCAGTTTCCTTGAAGGGCATGTGACTGTCGTTTCCTAATGGAATTATGCAGGAGTTAACCAAAAGCTTAGCTAGGTAAAGCTTTGTTTATCACGGCTATGTTGGGTTCAAAAGGCTAAGTCGTTAGTAAACACATGTTATACTATTTCCGCCTCACTAATATTTGATTTACACGAATCGGCATTTTCGTCCAGTCGGTTAAAGTTCTGATCACCACCACTAGCAAAACGCTTTGCTGTTTTCCTAAATTCCATTATCCACTGCTACTTGCAAAGACATTTGAAAAAGCAGCTGATTTCGCGAGTACCCGTTGGTTGTGATGCTCTACTGATCAGGAATCCTAAGAAGCGTCGGTATTTGTGTACAGAATTTCATTTGCCTGTTCGATTTTTGATTTCGGTTATGAGTATCTGGTTGCGTCGATAACCGAGTAGAAAACAAAAATTGGAATGAAATTAGTCGGTGGACGGTGTGGACGTACTAATTAACACAGCAGCAGCATTAGTTATTGTTAATACCACAACAAAATAAGATCGAACGAAAACTAGGACGTCTCATTGCATAGTATGACACTACAGGGTTGGTCCGGAATGATAGACACTTTGGGTGAGCAATGCCAGTGCCCAGTGCGGTTATGGTCAGTTGCGAAGGATACCAATTTTCCGAAGTATGCTCACCTTCAGCAGAAATAATCAACGATCGAAACATACATAAATGGGATAATCACGACTGCCAGTGTACTCGGATGCGTGAACGATTTCATCTGCACCGAACAAGTGAATTTGAAGTTTATATATGGAGCAACGACACTATCGTTCATGGAGCGATTGGTTGAACAAATCTGGACAAATTTAGTTAGTCCATGCCTGACATCATAAGAGCTACACAGGCAATGACCAGACAAAGACACTTCAGTTAACTGCTGCTGTCGAGCACATAGCCTTCTCATTGAACAATCTACAACTGGCTGTTAACATGAGTGTATCACAACATTGCAAGCTCGACCCTCATGCCCATAGCTTACTTTGCGCCAACTCGAAAAGCCAGGGCACCGCATAAACAGGCCGGTTAAGGCAACACATTTAGAAAACAGTTTGTTGAACAAGCTCGTTTTCAGTGATTCGTACTCATGCTATTACATCACCATATTTTCCAAATATGCAATGATGTAGTGGAATGAGTACGAATCACCGAAAACGAGCTTGTTTGCCAAATTGTTTTTTCTCAATGTGCTCAGTGGGAGTTTCCAAGGAATTGAAACAAGCCAAGGACCCTGGAACACATTTGTTTTATAATATTTTAAGCCCTTACTACTTCAGATGATATCCGTATTTGGTATCTAGTGCAGGTATTGGAGACTGGCAGTTAGAGTGAATATTTCAACCTAGACATTCTATCTGATTTGTTTACTGCTTTTAAAATACAACTGCCACCAGATACACAGATTCAGGTGCAATTATTCATATCATCTTACTTAGACCCAGTACCATTACTGATGGAAAGGAAAGTTTCGTGTAGCTGGACGCACAATACCTCGCGGTCGACAACACAGTGTGATAGTCTGTCCCGAAATCCGAACTGGAGCCTTGTGCTCAATCCTAAAACACAATCCAGGGGGAGTTACTTCAACTCAGGATTGTGATCACAACGTCCCTATAGAATCTGGCGCATAGCTTGCAAGTATTACCTGATAATCGTTTGTGCCTGAATTAACATTGTTCCTTACGTACTCAACAGAACACGAGGAACGAGATGGACAATCATCTTGCAGTGTGGTTTTCGCAACCTGCGCAATCATTGTTCCCTAGGGAGATGCCATCACATCACCCGTATTCTTTTCTACTTTGCTCTTATTTTGTGTCCATCTAATAAATCGGATTCAGTGACACTTAATTTCGTCTAGATTTCATCCTTTATTCATTCACACACGGTTACCTCATCGTACAGTGGAGCTTTTTGAGTTCTGAGGAAGTGTAAAGAGGAGGATCAAGCCAGAACCAAGACTTTTGTCTCCACGGTGGTACTAATCGTGCTGTCTATTTAGGAAAGCTGCTAGAGTGTGTGAGTCAAAAAGTTACTTGGTCATAATCATGATCAGAATGCTAAAATTCCGTCCTAAAGCGAACCAAACTTGAAAAGAATAGTATTTCACTGTGTCAACTGTCGGATACAGGCACCAATTGCACACGGTTACTGACGAATTTCGCAAATCAGATAACCTATTTGTCGTACGACAATTATGTTTTGCCAACCACCCACCATCTAAAATCGTCTCCCCATCGATTCCGTAGCAATCTCGTTTGCTTCCCGTATTGGTGACGTTAGCAATCATCACGATTTGTTTGTCATCAATCATTCAATTATCACTCATCGCGGGTATGGCTATCGCGGGTTTCGAAATTCAACAACAACGATTTGATGCTCGCAAATGGCTGACTGAAAATAGGCTGGTTTATCCGACTCGTTAATCAATCACACGGAGGCTGACTTATATCTAATAACCCAAGAGGGATTCAGGTAACAAGATAATCTGACCAAATAAACTTGGGGGTGGAGAAACGGAATTGTCCAACAAATGTTCATGGTATGAGAATCAAGAGTGGCCGGGTCCCATTTTGCCATTCAAAGAGCAAGTAATTAAAACTCAAAAGACCATTGAAATGAACTCCTGAAAGTCTCCCGATTACTAAGTTTAGATTAATTGATCTTTTGGCGTAAAATATGCAGCTGTTCGTCCTGTCAGAATGAACTCAGTTTATTTGTTGAATCCAAACTATGCAACTGCATTCCAGTTTATGCACCGGTGTTATTCAGTTGCTTATCTCTTTGCCCATGCTGGTCGGCTTCCAAACCGGTCAGACTTGTATTCACCATGTTTCATGTCAACGACAGGTGTTACAAAACAGGCTCATCTGTCATAGAAACACGATCTCTATCCTTATCGAGTTAGATGCAGTGTTCGACTCAGTCGATTGTAAAGTTATCTCTTACCAAATAGTATGCCAGTTTCTGTGAACGAACACAAATGTGACTTTGTGACTATAGCAATCTTTCGAAATAGCTAATGTCGAAAGGTGGTGTTTATCACGACAACCCTGTTTCACTTTTGTTGCACAACTTTATCGTTTAAATGATTACACAGATTGTACTATCTTCTTGTGATAATGGCGGCGCTGATATGTGTCAAGAGGAGAAATATGTATGTTATGCTTCTTAG
This sequence comes from Fasciolopsis buskii, assembly GCA_008360955.1. Taxonomy (NCBI): domain Eukaryota; kingdom Metazoa; phylum Platyhelminthes; class Trematoda; order Plagiorchiida; family Fasciolidae; genus Fasciolopsis; species Fasciolopsis buskii. Next base: position 80,256 of record LUCM01000147.1, read on the forward strand.
AAAAGACACAGGAAGGTTGTTGGCATATCTCGACCCCAGGAAGGGTAGCGCAGACATCTTTGAGATGCCGTTTACACTTTCGGAAAGTGAAATATTGTTGCAGCCCTGGACTGCCAGAATGTCCAATCTTGTTCCTGCAAAGACGGAGTTGGGTGGGGTGACTAGGTCCTGCTATATTGGCAGTTAAATTTCATCATTTGATTGCATATGATAGACTGGTCCCACTATACGATTGGGCAGCAAGGCCGTTGCGGACAGCTGGGGGAAGAATGTCAGTGTTTGAACACGTGTCTGCGTGGCACTGCTGTAACTCAGAGGTGTGTCTCACAGTGCTGGGCCAAAAGGCTTTACAGGCACTACAATTGAAAAAAGTCCTCGGAATTTGTTATGCATAACCGTAGATGGACTCCCCGATTATGTACTACCGACCAAGACAAGTAATGACTGATAGATGTTTCTAGACGTCAGCTCATTCCCCGAAGGATGTATTGACCTAAGCAAGTCAAGTAAGAGTACCGGGCTTGGGTTCTATGCCAAAATGACAGAAACTTAATACACCGATTAAACATGCTGTCTGAGGGGGTGATTTGAATTGCTGGGATTACAGAGGTGACATCAACAAACCAGTAATCTTCCTCTAGAGATTGTTTTGGCCGGCAGCAAAAATGAAGTACGAAAAAGGGGAATCTGAAGAATAATTCTCCATTACTGTTTTGTTGTCCTCATGATATCGGTAACAGCATTAGTAACACAGACGAGATGCACCATCATCTGGAGCGTTAAACTGACTATGCTGATAGAACAGAGTACTGACATCGCCTGGTGTGTTGCTTTCGCCGCTAGGATTAACTCAATAGTGCGCTAATCTACCCAATGAAAAATGACCGATCATTCCAAATTAAACTACCGGATATTTCAGAGTGCAATTCAACAGGGCTTGTATAATTAAGGTATAAGATTTATCGATTATTTGTAAGGAAACAACGCAGTCTTGCCGTCCATGTCCAACGGAAATATAAAACATTGTTTTGAAGGGCTCCACAGGCAAAACTGTGTCCATAATAGACATGTTACTCAGAAACTGCAAGATCTTTATCCAGCTGGTTTCCAAAAGCTGGCCAGCTTGATGTCCCTTGAATATAGTCCCGAAGTGCCAATGAAACAGCGGTCCCCAAATCCTGACCACGAAATGAAAGATGTCAGCAGGATTTTACAAACCAGTTATTGGATCCCAATTTCGCACAAAACTATATCTGACAACTTATACTGTTTTACCAACCGAATATTACTTAAAATTTCTACCATTTTAAGTTTTCTATCACTTCTGGAAAGGCTTTTCGACCATTGAGAATCTGCTATTGGGAAAGTGATCAGCCCACTTAAGGCATACAGACTTAGAGCACCGTTACCGCTTTCTGTTCAACAATGGTTCGTAAAACAGCAGGTACATGTAGAAAATTTTCACAAATTACCCGGCTAACAGGTTGTATATCTTAAGATACGGAAAAACCATATTCAGCATTTTTTTTTCTCTCAGGTTAACAAAATTCGCGTGTGTCATTTAAACGGCCACGAGACGCGAATCTACACGCCGGAACCCCGGGGCTTCCGACATTGACAACTTATGGATTTCACATGCTTTTCAACTATCCGTCTAATTTGGTTTTGAAATGAAAACGAAAAGATGCGAGAATGCACTTCCCATACTTCGCTAATCCGCAATATTATGACCCTACGCGAACCGAAGAACATTTTATCTTGCAGTCAGACAAGCTTCTTAGATAGTCCACCTATTCTTGGCATTGTCAGAAAATACCAAAGACTTGTTTGTATTCGCATGGCTACGTCACTGTTGGAACGAAATGCGATTACCTCTGGTGTTACTCTGTTGCCTGGACTAGACGTTGCCCACATGTACTGTTTGTAAAACCACATTCGCTTCTGGGAAGGGAAATTCTGTGTTTCCAGAAATTTCAAGATGAAAACGAGGTTGGCAAGTCACTTGCACATTTACTTCAACATGTGTACCATTTTTGTTGTACTTCTTCTACGTCTCCAGGACAGAAGAAAAAATATAATTTATCGAATTTGAAAACCCAAGGCAACGTTTTTGTTTTGTTATGTCGACCAAGAATTCATCAGCGCGATCGAAAGAAAGCCACTTTGGTTATTTGGTTCACCTTAAGAATGTCACTAGCATCGAGGTGGTTTGCTTTTCCGCAATAACGTGTGTGATCAAAGCCAAACGACGCACACAAACCTCGTCACATTAGTTTCGGGGACCGAGAGAAAACAGAAGAAACGACGTGTGTGTGCTTATATATATGTATATGTATATGCATTTATATATATATATATATGTATACATATATATACCAAAAGAGAGAGAGCAATAGAATGAACTGATCGGGTCAACTGATCTCAACCAAAAGAGTGCACGTGAAAACGTGACCTTAGGAAAACAAAAGCTGCTAAAATTCAGTGCAAATCGAATGCTCATTTGGATCAAATGATTCCAGTAATATGCGGCTGTACGAATGAAAATTCCCTATGATCAGTGCTGATGAGCCATAGATAAGTTAAAATTGGCAACGGGTCGTTATTGTTTGTACACTTTATGGTACATTTGAATACAGAAACGAACAAAATCTGTGACAGATCGGTGAAAGTAATTCTGTTTAAGTCGTGAAATCAGTGATTTACAATGATTTCTCATAAGATGATTAAAATCCCGAAGGGATTAATTTTCCCAAAGAGACGGCACTCTGGTTTTTAATTAAGAAACCACGGAAAATTTATAAAATAATTTCTTCCATGCTAAAGATCATCGGTGGCTTATATTCACTACGTTTGTGCTGGGATGTCCACTGACCATGAGAGACTTTGAGTCGAAGGTTTCAACCATTAGGCCAACCGAGCGGAATGTCAACAGTTTATTAAATATCAGCACTAAATGGCATGGCATCCTCATCTGGGGGTTTCTTATTTCTTGCGTTAGATGCTGGGGCTCGAAAAGCACACGAAAGTATAAAGGCTCTAAGGATGCACTCTGCTTATAGGTTCTAACAAAGATAGTAACCATAATGCGCTGTCGATTTGCAGTGCTACAATTCGTTAATCTCCGGCACTTTCACTTGGAAGTTTGTATGAACTTTTTTTTCAGGAGACCTAGACCCGGTTATTCGAAGAAAACTTTCATCCGGAACATTCATGTATTTATCATCCTCATTAACTTGATGTACACGTTCGTAAAAATCGACCTTATCCGGGAAACGGCAACTTGCTGACTGAAAAGTCCCTGCCCCAGTGGGACAACAACAGGCAAGACGATCGGTTGGTGCTTTGTTAATACTAACACCTTATCGCCGTTTGGACGAATTATCTGCTTAACCAATATTTTGAACTTTCGAGCTCATTTAACCACGTGTGGTTTTCATTCAAGGATCATTGATCGATGAGAATATTAAGGATGATCTTGTTATTCTTGGAAGCATTCAATGCTTTCATCAGGATGGTGTACAATACAGAACGGAAGTGATCGGCGGCGTTAACACCTGCATTGTTAGCCACTGTTCAGGCAAGTCCAGCACCGTCTTCAATTTCTCCACTATAGCGGTTAAATGTCATCCCAAATTTCCCCTTTTCATGTCACGGTAATTTGTGACAAATATATTACTCCACTTTGTCCTATACACAATGTTGATTTGTCCTTTGACACTTTCATTTTTGTCCCTGTTCCATTATAGTCTGAATGGACAATCTTATTTATGCTTACCACGTCCACACCTATCTCGGCTTGCTTTCGGTTTAGCTGATCTATGTCTTGTCCCTGTTAAATGTGGTACAGTTTTAGGCGGGCTAGTCACCAAGCCGACTGATCTTCTTCATTTGCGACCGCGAGCCCATGCTTTGTGGAGTGATCATTCTCCCGTTTCAGTTAAACCAATTATTTATTCCCGCTCCACAAATCAGTCATTTGCTAGAACGAAACAAATCAAGGCTAGGATAAACATCCAGTCTCCCACCAATTTATCCATAATTTGACCATCCTGCCCTGTAGCATACATTTGGTTTCCCTTTAAATAGTCTCTCTTTTTGTAAATGTATTGGCAAAGGCACTGAACGAAATCTCTGGCCTACGATATTAAATTCGAACGAAAAGATAGCTTCACTCCAACTTACGTTTCTGAGATGACCATAAAAAGAAATGGCCTATAAACTTCATAACCGAGCTTCTGTGGAATATTGCTCCGTTTCCGTTTGCTGATGGGGCAGACAAAACAATTGAAATCGTCTCTCGCCAGTCTTTTTTGGCCACTAATAACAGTTAAGTTTTTTGGCGTGCTTTCAGTTTCTTATGCGGGTAATTCATTTGGCTGCCGATTTGCGGTACCGATGCTGATATTCTGAATGTCACAATCATTCATCAATTCTGCGATACTCTGTTAAAATATACAATGCCTAGTGCCTCAGAATTTGTAACCTTTTTCCCCAAATCAGCTATTCAAGCTACTTCGATCATTCAAAATAATGTCCGTTTTCCACGATTATCAATTGAAGCAGTTTTTATCAAGGTAGTCATGCCTGGTCTCTTCAAAATGTCCTTTTTTACCCATGTTACCCCATCCATTGAAAATCAACAAAGACGTTTATTATCCCCAAACGCAACTTGAAATATTTTGTCAAAGCAATTTCGTCACATTGTCATTACCGTACCCGCTCTTAAATTAACCAAACGTGCTGTCCTAAGTCGTTTATGTTCCTCCTTCCGTAGCACTACGGATCTAGTTCAGTTGGCATACAGGCCCAACAGATGTACTCTGAATGCAGCAGCCTCACTCACCGAGTTTAATCCGTTCCATAAAATCATTCCCTTATTCTGCTCTAGATTGTTCCTCTGTCTTCGGTTACGTTCCGCGTTCTGTCTTTCTTCATAAGCTTGGGTTGTTCGGATGTCTCTTTTCCAAACCGTCGAGAATGAAAGACAAACTTTCTGATAGAACTTACTAAACTTCGTTGTCGTTTATGGATTCCAGTCTTTAACACCTCATGCCCTCAAATAGTTAGTCTTGTCTTCTCAATATTTATCTTTGTGATTAGCCCACCGATCCACTGGCTGAGATTCCTAACTATACAGACGATCTCGTACCATGTAAACGGGTTTCCAATCACCCAGACTTCACATGTCTCTGAAAGCCGAAGTAACAATCAGATCTCATCTGATCTCCTCCGTCTTTATCCTAATACATCTAATGGTTTCACCCTTTCTTGATCCCATGTCCGCAATAAGCATTTGAAAGTAGACGCCTTTTCCTGTCCTAGAACCAATTATGCCGAACTTTTATGTTACAGTTTTGCACCAATCTACAATGGACCTCTTATATCCTCGACTGCACCAAACGGATAAGCTGCCCGTCTTTTCCAGTCCATGGACTGAAACGCTTTGAACCAAACGAAACTGTTACCATTTTCGTTATCTATCATTGCGTTCTCTCATCTAAGTCTGCTGCACTCCAATCATGTTTCTGGGCCTGATAAACACAGATTTTCACTTATTTTACAGAGATCAATTTACCAGTGATTGTTTTTCCACTCTTGTTAAGTCTGCTATTAGCAAATTATTTAATTTCCACATAAAAATTTTTCATGGAAATCGCTGACTTTCTTGCCCATCTCTTTTACACGGTGATCTGTCTTCCTGTTGTCCAGTCATTCGGAGTACGGGCTGATTGTCTCTCTATTATTAAGGCTTACCAGAAATCTACTGTGTCAAGTTTTGTACAAAATATTGGTTAAAAAGGAAGAAATTATGGGAGAGGACATTGATAAAATCAAAAGCGAAAAGTTTCACATCGTACCACACCTTCGATGTGCTTACACGTTGATAGTGTACTCTGTGTTCCGCGTACCAATAAATTTGTTTTTGCTACACAATGGTATGTAAGCTTCCCAACAGACAGACACTCGTCAAACGATTCAATACCGTGGAGTGGGATACAGCCCAAACATGTGTGTGCAGCGCTTTTATTTTTTATTGGCAAGTTGGGCGTTGACGATGCATGCTAAACAATTGGAAAGTCACATTAGATTAGTATGGTCTGTATACGTGTGTATAAACAGATTAACAGTCACGATTAGCAAACTGCACTAAACTTTCGAATTACTTGACTCACCTTGTGACAAATGGATGCCAGTTTTAGTTTTGATGAAACTAGATATTAAAACCCAAGATCATTTTGACCTCTACTTAGTATAGTTTACGTTTAGTATAATATCGGTTCAACATTCTTATATGCATCCCCAAGCCAAAATCATTGAAAATGAGCATGTGAAACTGGAATTGTACTTAAATGTCACCTAGCTTACAAATTACCCAATAAGTGGAAACAAGTAACTATCCCAGTCAAATTACATTGTGAAATATTCACATGTGAACTAACGTTTGTTTGTAAATACATTTGACATCTAATATGTGCACCAGAAGAACAATGAATTTTGCCACTTTATGCATCCAGATATACTTCTATGATAAATGGTTGCAACGGTGATTTGTAGCATGCCTATGAACTATACCGAGTTCGCTTCAGATTACCCGTTTCAAAAACCAATTGAATCAAAATCAGACGTTATTACGGGTTTGTATTTGAGATGCTCATGAATTAAACGTGAATTAATTCATATGAATCAAACGCTGATGTTAAGAATATCCGGATACAGCTAATTTGTGAGTACCCTCGTTAGAATTAACATGCTCGCAGGCGAACTGGATGAGGTAAATAGACTCAGTTATTTGGGTAGCTGTATCTCAAATATTGATCGCATATCGGATGCGCGCGTACAAGTTTGATTGACATTCACCATTCCGGGGGTATCTGTGGGTCGGCGTGACATCCGGGTTCGTTCAATGATCGAGTACACGCAGCACTATTGAGGTCGGCTTAGAAAGTTGGCCGCTGACAACAGAGGGTATAAAAACTTTTGGTATTTTATTACATTGTATTGTATAGACTTTTGCGTACAACAAATAATATCGCATAGTAGTCAAAAATGTGGGGTAAAATATAAATAAATTGGGACAAAAATAAAATAAAAATACACTCATCACCTCGTGAAAAATATAAAAACCTCACCGAGGAATAATCATAGCACATTATGATAAGCTGGACAACGTTGTCTTCATAGCGCTAAGGGAATATTTTGGCAAGACTTTGCAAATAACTCGAAAGCGCTGGGTGCTTGAATCCAATTTTTAGAACAGGCATTGTGTCAGAATAATGCAAGATGACTTGGGTATGTTCTGCGCTGGTTCTTGTACTTCGGTCTGCGGGACAGATTTTGACTGGAAGATGTTTCAAGGTTGCAACTTGATGACACGGGAGAAAATCTGATTGTTTCATCCAATAGAGTGGCTCGTGCAGGTGTAATTGGACTACCGGGTTGGGGTCCAAGAAATTCCCAGGATGGGGTTGGAGACAAACGCTGATATAGGTCGTTGCCGCAGTTTGTGGCGTTGTTGCATTGAAAATCTCTCTTCTTTTTTTTGTATAATTCCTCTGCTTACTATTTTCTCGTCGATTCGGACTATTCTTCGTGCTTTTTCACTCAGAGCAGACATTCTCGGCGTTAGCAATCAAAACCGGAGCAAGTAGATTTGACACAACTGAACTGACCGGTCATCACTGGAACCGAGCGACGACCAAAATAAACCTGTCAGACACGAGCAAGCATACAGAATTTAGTGAAATGTATCACTCAAACTACTTTTCTGAAGTTTGCAAACACATTTTAAAGGAGACCAAGGTGCATTCACACGGAGTGCGTTGAAATTGAATAGACCATCATCAGAAAAGCAAACGGTTTCAATAAACAAGAATACGTTCAATGAATAACACATGCATATTTTTAAATCCGGAAAGCAATAAAACCGTAAGCATTTAGGATTTGTCATACTTTTTCCAGTTACATTTATCCCACAGAAACAGGAAGCTCGTGAAAGTAATTCAGAAAAGAATTTCCAGAGTAGATTTGTGACTGATTACCCGCGCAAAGTCTTGGTTTGCTGTTTTTCATCCCAACAGGTTAAATCCTTTTGTTAACAGTAAATATAATTCAATCGAACATTGTGAATTGAATCCGATTTTCTCTACTGTTTTACCATGAAAACATTGGTCTTTAATGAGTCTGAGAATTAGTATTGGTTGTAGCTCAGACTGATGGCAGGTCTTGATTCCTGGGCTAGACTATCAGTTGACAAAAGCCTCATCTGAAAAAAACGGATAGAAGTTATATGTTGTGGGATGTTAGCGTATCAGTTCATTCTGATTGACCCGGACTAGCACTTCAAGTGATTCGATGAGACCATAACCGGAGACTGTTAGCCTTTCGGGAAGTTTCATCGAGCAGCATATTGAAGCCAACACTATGTGCGCGAAAACTGTTTACCCACAATATGTTCCCGCCCTGGTGTTGACCAGTCGGCTTCGTTCAGACATCCTTCCGAATTTGGCGACAGCATTCACTTCCCATTATGTTGCTCTTCGCCTCATTCTGATGTGAAGTATGACCTTGTGCATGCACGACTGAAAAGATTAAAAATATACTTCTTGGGCGGATGTGCTCAGGCTCAGACGAACGAGACATTCAGTACTTGATGACGGCTGAACCTGGCTAAACTAAATTGGTCACCTAGTGGTGAGATCCATGCTATTCGTCCAGGTTATATATGAACACATCCTGTTCGTAGCCGGCTGAAATTTCTTGCTATAGTAAGCAGGGGTGGATTTTGATGTAAATTCTTATTTTTCATTCTGGGTTTATGGAACACATGGTGTTTCGTCGGCCGATCGATTTTCTTCTATTGAACCATTTGCCGGTCGGTCTCAGTTAATGACCAGTTCGGTGCTCAGTACAAACGAATATTCCCTCCCAGGCGTTGACGATTCAAACGCATCAGATCTCTTTTTGTGTAGTTCACGGTGTGCGCAATCAAGCGGCACAGCTGAAATACCGTTTGCGTCTGACGCGATATGACGAAGTGCCACATAACATCCTATCCGGTCAGAATAATTACCGTTCCTACTTGTGTCGTCTCCTTGTATCACTGTATTTCCGGAGCCACAATATTCGTTTGTTAGGTATTCAATAACCGTAGGGTAAAAGACGGAGGAATAGTTAGAATTCCAATAACTTTGCAGCAATCACAAGACCCTGTGAAAAATAGCATAGGTATAGCCATTGACCAAAGCATTTTCGAGGATAAGAAATAAATAAATCAACCCCGTCTTAATAACCATAAGGGTCTAACGGCAGGCAACTGTTTTCTATCCGAAAACTGATGACACGGGGCATTATTCTGTACGACTACAGTTATTCCGGAAAAAACTTTTGAATTGGTACTTTATTATACTTTTACAGAAAAATTTCGCATTTTTTATGGTGCCTTAAATTGTAATGCAGTGCCGCAACTACAATTCTTTACAACGCAGATTGACAAACTGACTGACGTTATAACGAATATCACCAAGAGTGTTTCTAGAAGTCCACATCTTTTCCAGTCCTGCCTCGTGAAACAAGCAGGGAAACAAATCAAACGCCAAAGCGAAAGCGTCGAGAATTTTAATTCTTCTAAGCATAGGTCTGTTTTGTGCTTGCTGATACTTGGACATCAACAGAAGCTAATTTTTCTAGCTTCTCTTCCTTCTGCAGTAAAAATAATATCACAGAACAACGAAAGGCAATCAAGTGACCTGATCGAAATTCACCTCCCCCCTCTCTATAAACCATTGCCATTCAGCACTGATAATTAACCATACACCATAGTAAACGTGGAATTGCCCAGTTAATGGAGGTGAATTTTTATCTTCCCCACAGTTGCTTTATTTGATTGAGTTAGTGGGCAAAGAAATGACCTCGTCTGAATAGGGGGGATATGTCTGCTAGTGATTATATAATAATAGTAAAAATCGTATTACTAACTTCAATTATTCCGTTATGTTTTTAAAACAAAAAATTTAGAATATTTCAGGATGGGAAATATTATCTTCATGTGGCCGCGGAATAGGAAACATCCAGACGGTTGGAGAAGTCAAACCTGTGAATTTTACATTGACGAGCCACCAGTGTTCATGGCGTGGCCACCGCTAGAATATATCAACAGATCGTCGTTCGTTCCAAGCACGTGCTATTTGCTCTTTCTGGCAAGTTCTTACTTAGATGATTTCATTTTCCCGGCCAGGGTGATTCACATTCAACTATACCAGGGAAGGAGCACACCAAGTAGGAATTTTGCTGATTGCGGGCAACTTATACATTCTCCCTTGGTGTTCTTAAATGATATCCAAAGATGAAATCTTATCTATTTAGTTCCATATATATATATATATATATATATGCAAGCACACATCTGATGTGAGATTCAAATAAATGGTGATGTGAACAGACAAACGAAACTGGAGACAAATTGACGCTGATGATGAGTAGCTGACAGAGTCCACCAGTTACCGAGGCCACTGGGAACAGGCAAAACAAACGATGAGCAAGAACAAAGCCCCGAAGTCAAACATCGGTATCGTTGTTCGGAGATATACGATAGATAGCACGCATGCATTTGAACTAGAAGTGACAGAGCTCTTTTCACAGACACGTACACATACACGCAACCAGCTATTTGCCAGACAAAGTTGTAAGATGATATGTTCGTGCATTTGTATTTGTTAACTGTGTGTATTTGTTAAATCCTATGCCATTTCTCCTGTCCTCTAGGTTCGTTATGTGCCTTTCTCTGACACACGCGTTTCTTGCCCAACCTACCAGTTCCATCAGCTAGGTCCACTTCAACGCATTTGCGAGACAAAGTGTGATTGCGAAAACGAAAAGCGCGTACAAACAGACGTAATAACGTTAATTGCCACTCAAGATCCTCTTTCTTCTGTGACAGTGCACAAGCATTTGGTCGCGTACTTTGTAAAGTTAGAAATATATTTGTCCATAGGTAGTGATAGCAATAAGTAATTAACCTTATCAGGTATACTATCACCTCTTTTGTTTCGTGAGAACTAAAGTGGTGTGTTGCCGTTACATGAAGCTAGGGATCATGGTGAATTTTGTGCACACAAACACAAGTCCTCACAACTACTTCCAAGACTTAGGTCCTCTGCGTACAAGGAATGAACAAAATCCTAATTCAAATCTCTTCCCGGTTGACTGTGGACACCTGCGTCCCACGACAACAACAAGCATTTTGTGTTCTTGCCAGTGGATACCTCTAGAACCTAATGACAGTTGCTATGAGTGCACAAAGTTAATAAAATTCCTGTGCGAAAAGCTCTCTCATCACACAATTAAATGCTAAACAGTTTGGTCTAAGGTGGATCGCCTTCGTAGTAGACGAAGTTATCGTCCTGGTAGGTCTTTGCCCTAATGGTTTAGATTAGAGAGATTAGGAACAAGAAATGATTGTACGCCACTAAGGTTGCGCACAGAAAAAAACGTTAGGATATACAATGATGTTACCGGTTAAGAAACACTGTTACTCCGCTGCAAAGCTCTATGCTTGCGGGTTTCACACTGGCGCATTCAATACGGTTTGTTGTCCCATGCAGATTGGTTATCAAAAGCGAACAAAGAGCAACAACACGTAGTGTTTTATTCCATTAATTATAGGAGAAAAGGTCAACCCAGTCGAGACTTTCATTTTCTTATCGTACTGCGTAAATCATCACCGGGCGGAGCACTTATTTGCGACTGTGCTTGTTTGTGCCTCTACGCCGAATGCAAACTGACGTCCACTGGTCAAAAAGAAATACATAATTATTCGTTGAGCAAATATAAGAAGTTGAGTATTTGCAACCGGTAGACAAAACCCGTGATTTATTCGATCATTTGGAAAACCCGAACTGTTATTTTTCCCAGCAATAGTCAACATTTGTAACAGGCTGCTTGATACTTGCGCAGTCCCGATAATTGTCTTTGAAAATATTTACTCTGATTGGTGTTTTTCATTTTCTTTTTACCCATTTTTAAAAGTAAGGTTTCCAAATGCACACAGGTTTGAGGAGCAGTTTTACGTTTTCTTTACTTAGGTTCATGATATTTCTCACACTCTAACATTTGCGCACTTCAGCCACTGGTTTTTCAGGGAAAAATCCAATCTACCAATTGTTCAAAAGAAATCCACTACTTGGACTTTAGATATCTCATTTCACTGCGATTCTGGGCAAGTAATGAAAACATTTTACTAACTGCAGTGGTTTTCGATTTCCCGCGAATGCAAATGGATGAAAAGTTCAGTGTGAAGTGGTACCGACGTGTAGCTACATATTTTTCAATTTACAGTGCATACGTTCATGGTTATGCTTTTTAGATGAACCCACCATCTAAGAATGATCCCCAAAAAATATGAAATTGGAGGCCAACACACGAATATGCACAATATAGGTGTGGGAATCATTTGATCAGGGATGACCCAATACGCCACCCTGGAGATCGATAACAATCGTGACAACGATCGAATAGTTCCAGAGAGAATTCGCACTCCTAGTCGCGTGTATACAGTATACAATAAAAGTTTAATAAATCACGTTGAAATTCTATTCTCTCGAAGACCGCTTTGCCTTAAAAGTATGCGCATTTTTAAAACCAGATCTTCTTGACTGCACCAGCGAGTATCGACACTCAATTTCATTAGTCCGCATTGGTTGTCATATGGGAAGTTTGCCGACTTCGGTCGCTAAATAATAGCCTTTGATAACTAGATTAGGTCAGGTATCCCCACTCTGAACAGTGGCCGTCAAAATATTGTTTGAAGCGGATTATTTTAGTCAAAATACTGACTGACTAACTGGGCTCATTCAGTCTAGACTGTCATGATTAGACCGAATGTTCAAATTCGACAGTACTGAGACCTATTCTTCATCGTTTAAGCTCAAAATAAAATGCACGACACCCGGTACAAAATGCAAACACTTGCATTGCTTTGCTATAAACAAAAGCTCCGAATCACAACTTAGAAAAAACTGCACATTGCAAATGCACGTACAGTCTAATCAGTGACAAATGTTAGTTGTGCTTCTTTGGGACAGTTTAAAAGACCATTGTCCAATGCTGATAAAAACTGATCACGGATATTGGTTCAGCATGTATGTCCATCCGGAACTAAATTGTTGGCAATTCAAGGGTCCATGTGAAAATCCACTCCACTTGGAGCTCTGAATAAGAACGTGGACATCGTTCTTGAAAAGGCGCGCTAAAGTTGGACTAATTAACAGTGACAATTTTCATTTGATTTTGCCTAGGAAACGAGTTGCGTACAGGATCCTTACTTTTCACGTTTCTCCGCCTTATATTCCGAAACGGAGGACAAAGAACTGAGGTCGCTCACATTTGGCCAGCATCCGTTGAATTCGCATTGAAGAACCTGACGGACCACGGGATCAGTCAAAAAACGAATCGAAATATCTGACAGCAGTTAGCTATTAAGTAATAGTCATATTGCAAAGGGTTGGCTCATGAAAATGAGCACTTATGATTCTTCAAAGCTATAAATTAGTGCTCCAAACAGACAGACGGTAACAAATGATCGTTTTTAACAGGATTGCAAAGTGTGGTTAACTATGAAACTTGGCTATTTCTCCCTACTGCTCTGTCATTCTTGTAAAATCTTTTTGGATAAAGTCAACAGATTTTACATATTCAGCAGTGTTGCGCTTAGTATGCATCATTAGGATTAGAGTACTCCGAAATTTTGGTAACCGTCAACAATGAACTTTGCAACTGAATCGACATGGATCCTCACTGTCTGAGAGACAGCGTATAATTTATTTTCTTGTTCAAACTATTTTTTTGTCCTCTACGATAACGGTTTTGGTGAAACACTGGGGTGTTGTATTGCATTTTACTGTGCTGTGTTTTACTTCGATTTTGTGGAGTTTGCCCCCAAGTATTTGGTGAGAACATCCGCAGTGAAATAATTTCGACAAGTCTATCCAACTGAAATGAGAAGCTCAGAACATACTGCTACCTTGCCACTTGACATTTTGGGCTAAGTTAGCAGCAAGATTCTGGTCACCCGTATGCCAGTTGGATTCGAGCAATCTGGGCAGATGTGAGAAAAATATTTGAATGCGAACAAATGTTTGTGTGTGCAAGCGTTGAGTGCTTTCAGACAGAACTCATCTGCAAACTTCCAAATACTCTCAAATCCGTCAGAAATGCACCCGGCAGAAGAGAAGGTTATGAGATTCGACCGTTCTGATTTTAGAGCATGCGCTGGACCCAAACAGATGGGTGCGATCTTCACCAGGATCCTTCAATCGAGAATGGTTATTACATCAAGGAAAATTTGAATGTCCACACTTTGTAAGCACTGAATATTCCCCACCTTCAGCTACAAACACACCAGTATTTCAAATCGCTGAAAAAAGAATATGTATAAGGAAAGCATTACACAGTAATGTACAGTGTTCTGCCATGTTGTACAAATAAAACGTACGGAAAATTAGGTTAAAACCAAACTCTAAGACGTCATTTAGAAATATTACTTTAGTATTCTGGTAAACATGTTCAGTAATTCCTTGAATAGAGAAAACATTCCCAAGGATATAAGGACGTAATGCTACCGTGGGAGCACACCTGAGTCCATGAATGTATAACCAATACCATATTCAAAGAAACGAACCTCAAATGGGAGCTTGATTAGTGTCTTTAAGATCGACTCAACATAAATGAGTCTAAGTTGGCATGTGTAAAGTCTGCCTAAGGTATGCGTAATCCGAACACAAAAATAGAGTACCACTGTCATAGGATACATTGTTGTCTGACAGGGTGCTTTGGGAGACTGCGTAAACATCAGTGGAGGTAGTCAAAAGTGAAAATACAACACTTGTGGTTATGCAAATACAGCCCATTTTCGGGTGCATTATTGTATACATTTGTAGTTCGCCACATTACTTAAACTTTACCTAACTCACCAACCCAAGTTCAAATTTTGATCGGTTTTGTCATCTGTTCTGCTGGGAATGAGAAAAATCATCGAATTTTCAAACGTCAAACCCAAATTCACAGAACTTACACATCGAGAAATCTATTAAGATGTGGCAAACGTCATGAAAATTGGAACATTTCAAGCAGAACACCAAAATGACAGTTATCCTCATGCTCGTAATTGTCGGGAACCGTGTCTGGAACCAAGATGCTCAACGAAACATGTCAACGTACTCTGCTATGATTTAAAACCAACAATGTATTCGATCTGTCGCTAGTGAGAAGGTTTGGAAATGTGTCCTTAGCCGAATGGCAGGAAATCGATTGATACCGTTGCAACACTACCGGTAGTGAATCAATGAAATGTGAAGGCTAGCTGAATGTTCCAGAGCCATGGTTCAACAACAACGAACGGTGGTCTATTGATTTTGTTTGTAGCCCACCCCACCCCGTCCCCGTCCCCGCCCCCCGTCCTCGCTCCCCCTCCTCCGCTATTTCAAATTTTCGATTAAGCTCCTCTAAAGGAATAAAATTTGGAACATGGTTCACACAGTGAACCCAAGAAGCAACAGGTGATTTTTTCTTTCAAAATTTTCTATAAACGTAAAAAAACCATGGTATCACTGAACAAGGGAAAGTAATACATGGGCTTGTTTTCTGTAATTTCGTCGTCTGGATAACGTAGATGCTTCAATAAGATATTTTGAGTGTTTTGCATGTTTTGCACACAACTGTATGCTGCTGTGTTTTGAAACCGACTTCTGCAAGTTAATAAACTTACATCTTAGTTAAAGATAATGCTATTCGCTTGCGAGAGAGAATCTAAATCAGCTCTGCCACGATTTTAAAAGTGAAACATCATTAATGGTTCTAAACTGATCAGTGGTATTTCAAATCCGTTCGTGTCTCCTCATCTCCAGTTATGCACTTGGCCCATGTGATGCATCCCATCTTAAATGAAGAGTAGTATCTATTCTAGGCTAAAACTTTTAGAGTGACTTGAGCAGTCGTTTTCGAGAGCATTGGGATGCGCTAAGAATCAGACTGGCCACATGTCCCGCTGTCTTCGGAGAGCAATGATGAAAGGTCTTTGATGCACTCAACCGCATCACTTTGAAGACACACTTATCCACCCGATGTAGTCCATCGATATGGTGTGACACAGTCGCATCGGATATATTCTTTCTCAGTGTTTCGGATACGTTATAAGTACAATAAATGCACCAAAGCAAGCTTGTCCCTATTTTCACAGTCTCTAGAGGACTCTAGGGAACTTATGTGGGGACAACTATGAGTCGTTTCATTTTGACGCTTGTTATTGTTTTTTTCTTCTGATATCATTTTAAGCATTCCGTGAGCAGAAAATTTTACTGTTTCCTCCAAGTCTACCAAATACAATATTAGTGTCTAACAATGTACTCCGGTCGATCTTAAACGGTTTCCTACTTGACAAGCATTTCATCTCTTGCAAAATAATCTATCATAATATTCATGCCACATTTTCTGATCATCTCCAAAGTAAGTGTTATGCATTCTTGGAAGTTATATACAGCTCTGACTATTCTTCAACGGTGAAATCCGAATGTCCATAGTTCTGTAACTTTTTAGTCACTTCTTGGCAAATGACTAACCCAAATAAGTTTATTTTGGTAATAGTCTGCTAATGTTTTCCAGTACTACTACTACCAGGCTGGAATGTGGATGCGTTACATGACTTCATGTAGGCAGCTCATAAACCTCTAAAACAGACCAAACTGAAGCTATTTTAAACATGGAAATGAACAGGACGCAAACAGCTTATATCAGGAAGACAGGAAACTCTTAAGGGGCATGAAACGTTTGATGCTAAACGAAAGAACCAGATTTGAGTATGCGAAGTCTGAAATGTGTTTGCGAATGCTAGAAACAACACAGTCCTCATTTTCAGGTGAGTGCGGTCTTGTCCCAGTGCACCTGTTATAGTTAACTTTCTACTATTAGGGAGACCAGTGGACTTCTGGAACACAATACTGCTTGGTTCTTCCAGTGTTTAGTGTAATTTGATTTGCCAACACATGCGATTACTGATGCACGTATCGGTGAGCGTGGAGCTGACGAGTTATTGCCCCAAGAACTAACAAGAATACCTTAGAATTAAGGTGAACTGAACAGGCAGCTTCATCGCTTCAACAGAACGTTACTGTCCTATTGATGGAAGTTACTAGACAAGCTAGTGATTTCGGCATCTGATTTCACTGTGGGAACATCAACAAAATGTGATTTCAAAGTCGAACCCAGACCATCCTTATTGCTCTGTGGGTAGTGAAATCTATTATTCCAAAATACAGGTTCAAATTACAGAACTGCTAATATTATCATTTCTTTGGAGTGCATTCGCTGCGAAAGTCTCTGACTTATTTAATTCTCTGGAAAATTTTTGAGTAGCCCAAAGTGGGAAAATAGCACTTGATTTCGTTGCGGGGGCCCAACACGAAAAACTGCGATAAAATGGGAACTCTCCGAGGTTACTTGTTTAGACTGCTTCTGCCCGAGTGGTTCTAAATGTTTAATTGCCTATGGATCTGTCACGTGTATGAATGAATAAATTATGAATATGATGCAGCAAAGTGCCTGCACACACTTAAGGACGGATATCCATGTTTCCGAAGTTATTCTTGATGAAGTATCCTCTCCGGAGTCAAAATTAGGAAACCGTGGCAATATTACTTAGCTGCTTCACCGGCCTAATAAACCCTCAGCAAAGCATTTCCCCGCGCGCCCAAAATAGGACAACTTGTCATGCTTTACCAAGTGTCGAAGTTCAACAAGCCTTTGGATACCGGCTCGGCAGCCTAACGGACAAGGCTCTGAGCCCACAGGAACTCCAGTCACGGGTTTGTTCGGGATTCTTAAATAATCCACTTTCAAACAGTTGTACGCATTCTATTCCTTTTCATTTTGTCAAGGCTACTGGCAATCTTTTTACATCAGCTGAAAATTAAATTCAAGACGAAAACAAGGGAGAAAAGATCGTTTTCTCATCTCCTTTTTTCTGCCAAATCCACACGAATATGGCACGTATAACTTTTCTTTAGTGCTTGCCACATACTCAATTAGTAATTTGTTTATTTAACGATCGATTAATTCTTCGAAGTGATCAATCTGTTTACGAAAACATGAATTCTTATTGCTTTTATTCTGTTAGGCCCACTGAGGCAGCCAGATAAAGTCCAACTTCGCATCCCACTGAGAATAAACACTCGTTGTTGTACCCAACTGCCAAGTGGTTCACGGTTCGCGTGACAAGGCGTGCATTGTTCGTCCTAACGAGGGAGACATTTTATTATTTTATCCAAGATGACATTCATTGATAGGCGATAGCTGAAATGCTCCACTGCAACGGATACTGATACAAGATTCAAATATCTCGTTTCATTTAGTTTTTTTCTTGTCATTAACAACGGCAACATAATGGATCCTTTTATACTCTTTCTTACCCGCTGTTCCTGTTGTTGTTGTTGTTGTTGTTGCTGTTGCTGTTGCTGTCGCCGCTGCCGCTGCCGCCGCCGCCGCCGCCGTCGTCGTCGTCGTCGTGGTGGTTCGGAAACCCCATTCAATTCGTGGGCAAAGCAAATTTCTTACCGGTCAAGTTCATGACGGGGTATAGAAATTACGGTCAAAATTGATCTGTTAAGTTCGCGATCAAATTCGTTCTGCTGTTGTTCTTGTAAAGAGAGCGTATTTAAAACAGATAAGCAAGCAAAAATCATACTCAGATTCAGCAAGAAATATTTGATTAACGGTGATCACATATACGTAGCTTCCTGGTAAAATCAAAACTCATTTGTGTCAAAGTCCATGATCGAAATTTTATTCCTTTAGAGGAGCTTAATCGAAAATTTGAAATAGCGGAGGAGGGGGAGCGAGGACGGGGGGCGGGGACGGGGACGGGGTGGGGTGGGCTACAAACAAAATCAATAGACCACCGTTCGTTGTTGTTGAACCATGGCTCTGGAACATTCAGCTAGCCTTCACATTTCATTGATTCACTACCGGTAGTGTTGCAACGGTATCAATCGATTTCCTGCCATTCGGCTAAGGACACATTTCCAAACCTTCTCACTAGCGACAGATCGAATACATTGTTGGTTTTAAATCATAGCAGAGTACGTTGACATGTTTCGTTGAGCATCTTGGTTCCAAACACAGTTCCGGTGGAATCAGTTATTGGTGGCGCGTTCTATTCATCAGGCAATGCAGATTAAGTGTGATTAATCTGTACTTGAATTTGTTTGAATACTATTGTTATCTGATTCCCTGTTTGACAGATGAATAATTCGTGTGCAAGTGGATGACAAGATATTCCGCACCCCTTTTGTTGAGAAAACAGAATAAAATAACCAGTGTTGACTAATTACGGTCAACTAGAAGGATTCAAGCGAAAAGCGATAAACTTGGTGGCATTTGATACTTTTATTTTTAAAAATTCAAACACAACCGGTTTTTTACATTTTATTTCAATTCTACCGCCAATTGTTCATCTAAGTGCATCAGTACCACATATGGCCAATAAATGTGTCGCTCTAAATGTTCAACACTTTCAAGGATTGAGTACAGGTAGGTTTGGTACTTACGAATGTTTCTTTAAAAGATGTTTCGAATTAGAATATCACCGAAAAATCGGTAAATAAAATTTTTTGATTAGTTTGTAACAATTGACGGCTTTCTGTTCACCGTGTGATCACATTTTGAATACCATCCGGCGAATGTTCTGAATTGAAATCACCACGATTGTTTATTGTACAGGTTGAGGTTTGAGGGAAATGTTGCACCAATCTTTGTGAAAATTTGAACAGTAATCACGCCCCCTGGAATAAATATTCGTTGAGCTTAAATAATAATTGATCGCTGGTTTTCCTACGTTTACCACTAAATTAGTTTACAGCTTGATAAAGATGATCTTTATTTCTGGATTAGAATTGAACGAAATCATCGCTTTCATTAAATAGTTTCCTCTGTGAAATGTTAACGAACAACACATGCCCAGATAGTTAGTGTATTTATGCGCATTGATAGTAGGACAACTCTGCCCGGGAACGGACTGGCCGTCTTTTGCCTGCCCACTAGATACTCCGGGTACAAAGAGAATGCGGCCGCGAGCATCCGGTGGGCATTGTGTAAGCCAAGGCACAATTTTACTTAATCAATATTTATATTGTGTTCATCAGTTAGCCTTTTGAGTCGTCTCCAAATGACAAAAATGGTATGTTTGAATCTAGTTCCACGAGCCTATCCATATCGTTTTATGAGATATTTTCGGTTAGCCCAATTGCTCGAGGTTTGCGGGCTCTGCTTAAGTCTTTTACACATTTTAGAAACAGATGAATCCTCTAATAATCAAAATGTCAGGAACCCAAACATCACTTAAAATATTCCTATTTCATGAAACGATTGTTATTAACCATTTTTTGGGCCTGGTGAAAATCTCAAACAAAAAGGCTTCCTCTCTGATTTAGAGTTCCATAGGCCCTTACTTCCATGAGACCAAGAGACCATTTTCATCACGTTTTGTTTAGCACATAATTGTTGAAACCATGAGACAAAAAGACATGATCATTCTATTACCGATGAGAGTGGTTGCAGACGTCGGGCACCGATGACGAAATTTAACCCACTAGGTTCTTCGGTGCGCCTACTTATCACGAACAAGTAAACAAAGCGTGAATCACCGGATGATCAGGTGAACATTACGAAGCAATCCGTCCCCGAATTGTTTGCGTTGTTTGCAACAAACACTGCGGAATTGAAAATGATGGATGACATGTACACGTTAGCTGATATTCTTTTTGAATATCTTGAGTGGAAATTTACCAATTGTACGAACGCTTTCAGTCAAGTTCCAAGTGAAATTTGTTTTGAAAACCTTTCGCACTTGGATGATCATAGAATGCTTCTGCAAGAAATGTTTTAGTTTCCCACAATGTCTGCGCTTTAAGGTAATCATTAACTTCGTTGACTAATTCCAAGTGACCATGACTGATGCAAGCAAATAAAATCTACCGCTTAGCACTGCTGGCAAAATCGACTGTTCACAAACTGTTTTCGCTGCTACTGATGACAGCGACAACGATTGTGACAATGATGACGACAACGGTGATGAGGGTTCGGATGATGATGATGATGATGATGATGATGATAGCAATACTAGCAATATTAACAACAACCAAAATATTGGGGAAAATATTGAAAGCGATGCCTGGGATGATGATTATAATCTCGATGATGACGGTAAAAGCGTGATGACCACGAGAGTGGTTCTCCCGGGTGGATGTAAACTCTTTTTATCCGGACCAAACGACGTAAGGAGTGTATCGAAAAATCGATGCGCCATGTATTGGTTTTTATTGTGAATGATATAATATTAATAACACAGCGTTGTTGGTAGATGTAATGCGCCAACGTTTCGACTACCGTGGGTAGTCGAAACGTTGGCGCATTACATCTACCAACAACGCTGTGTTATTAATATTATATCATTCACAGTAAACTCTTTTTGTTTCAAATCGTAATGTGAGTGTTTGTCTTATGACGTGCACTACCGACTTACATGCTTCTCATTTGACCAAACATCCTCTCGTTATGGTGTTCGCTTAAGGGCAAAAGTCAATCCATTTTCGAATTCACTTTGCAAGAACGGTGTTAATCATCTCTAAAGCAAAACAGCCTCCTCGGAATGATTCATCTGGCCACGTTGTAGCGGAAAATTCACTTCGTATAGATGCTTACTCACTAGCCCACTGGCGTCAACAAACTCTTTGCATTTATCAAACGGCATTTTCAGGCACACTAAGAGAGAGCGCATCGTATTCACCAACTCAGACCAATATATTAGAGCGCTTGGCGACAATACATCCAGTTCCCATACATTAGATACTATTATAGGTGACGGATAGTTCTTGCACTTAGCGTGTGTTTGTTTTTCGGCCGTCATTTTATGAAATTTATCACCCACACACACACACACACACACACACGCAAACACACAAATCAAATTCTCGACTACTCCTGCATGTGCCTCGTATTGTCGTTTTTCGAATGCAAATACTAGAATTACCACCGTAAAATCAAGTACACCGAAAATAGCTCCCGTTGATCCCCAAACTGATTTGATAATCTTGCACGTCTTTGTCACTTAATGTTGTCCCAATCAGTGTGAGGGTGATAAGCCGTCAGTGAAAATGCACAAGATTCGTCGATATAGTGTAAAAGCTTAATGATCACTTGTAAAATTATTGAACGACGAACTTTTCGGGATATTGAGAGGAAAAGTCATTAGTAACGGGCATCGAAAGTGGATCAGAAGCGGTCCCGAAATTTCGGTAGTTTGAATTGGTTGACTGAAGCCACTTATCCCGAACCTGCAAGCCCTAGTGACTTAGAATGAGATTTACAAAAACAGACCTGCATGCTCAGCCAATCCAAACACTCAGAACGTACGGATCAAAATAAATGGAGAATGTTTGTTCTTTATTTTTGGGTAACAATGAGTAAGTAGTAAGTAGTAGTGAGTGGTAAGTAGCAGTGATGAGTAGGCTAATCTTTTAAGTGCCAAGAGCTTGTGGTCTAGTTTGGTGTATCGTTGATTTGATTGTGCTCGCCCATTCGTGCACCTCACTCAAAGCATTTCTATCTTGGTATTTCGATATTCACGACTGTGCATGCATGCCTGGAAGCTCGGAGGCAGGGAATTTTGATTCCGGTATATTTTGACCATTGACCTGATTCGTTCTGACAAGGGGAACGGGAAGTTACCTGTGCTCTGTTACCCACATGGTTATTCGCTCCCCAGCCCTACTGTGCAGAGCTGTATGCCTGTTTAATACGTGATTAAAATTGCTTTGGTCTGTCAGCAACGACCGAGTTAAAGTAATAACGGGTGCAAAATTTACAGGTTTTTCACACACATCTGTCACTCCGTCCCTCAGGGACGACCTCGCATGCACGCACACACACACACACACATACACTCAGAAGCACAAGTGTACAGAGCCGTTTGCCCGCTTTGCTATTGCACTAGGATGAATAAATCATTTTCCCAGTCTGAAATACAACAAATGATCTGTTTCTGTCCATAAAGAAGAAGTAAAATCTGATCCGGACTGGCATTTTGTAAAAAAACAACGGCAGCGCACATATACCCATTGAGGAAGAGACCGAAAGCCAAACGAGCACAGTGAACAGTTTCCACAGATACGACAGTTGAACGAAATGTACACAATAATCAGTAATTGAATACTGCTGAATAGAAGCTTGTTCCAGTGGCGCGATCATTATCTGGAAGCAGACATGCAAAGAACCTTCTCACCTCACATTGCATAGGTTAACTCATTTTTCTTTGTTTTACCATTCGTTACATTATCGCTAATGGCAAAGTATGCATTTCCTTTTGGAATAAAAAGCGAGTTGATTCGGAAATTTTTGTTTTTCGTCTAGTCAGTGAAAATTTTCAGATAAGACGTTCGTATCTGAAGCCCTATTGATCGGCTGTTTCACAAACGTCTTGCACATCTTTACGGCATGCAACAAGACTATCAAGTCGGCAGCAACTAGTCGTGCGACTCCATGCAACACAAAGAGGTCAGTATAGTAATGAACACCTTGGAGACGGATGTCATCAATTTACAAAGAGAAAGGAAAGGCAACCGATAACAACTAACTTCTCGTTATATCAGCGTCCTAAACTGTTTTGGAAAGAAGCGCTTTTGATCAACTATGCCTCGAGAAAGTTCCCGTTCAGTAGTCGCTAGGCCATGTCATTCGGGAGCCACATTGTTTTGGTGAATGAAAATGAGAGTGAAAATTGTAATATGTATGCATGGTCCGTAAGCAACCGCTAGAGTACGAGGTTATTTTAGGCAAGCCCGTAATGTACCTGGATCAGTCGAAAGAAATCGAATTAGAGGAAGAAGAAAAACGGTGGCATGTCATTGCCACTTATCATGATGTGAAAGATGATGTGTCGGATAGATTTCCGAAGTTCTTAGGGCACATATTCGCCCGGTGTTAGTACACCGCGGGTGGTGGCGATGTAGACCCAAATGTAAACCTTTTTTGTACCGTACGAGAAAAGACATTTTCACATTCAAACCGTTTCGATTTTTTCACACTCGGATGGTTTTCTTGGAGACTTGAAATTTTTATCCCAGAAGACACATCAATTCCGACTACTGGAGAATTTTTGTTCCAGATAACATTTCCGCTCTTCCCATTGCCCATTTTTTATTGTCTTAGAAACGAATTATCAAATTTCAAAGGAGCAATTTACATTCAGTCGTATATGGATTTCCGTTATGTAAAAATCTCCAGATATCCCATATTGTGAACCTAAAAGATGGATTTGACTCACCTAGTGGCATAAACAATCGACAAATCAAATTACACTGAACAATCTTCACTCGCCTAATGGAAAGTAGCAAGAAAAGGAACACTTCATTTACAGGCTCAGCGTACGAGTAGCGAGTTACCTATAAAACAGCGTTTGGTAATTCCTTCGTGCAGCATGCAGAATGTCTGTGGAACGGAAGCTGGCCTGAGACTCACTAGTGTGCAATTAAGCATGTTATTGAAATCTGAAATACGAACCCCTAAACAATATCGTGAAAACCGTTTTGCCGTGTCGTATTCATTTATTGTAGAGATTAGCACAGCAAATTCTCGGCTGCATGAGATCGTGACGTTTTCCACTGAAACCGACCGCGGTTACTTTATCAATAAAGACTGTCAAAGCTCTTTATCTTCATGAGATTTACTCACTGAAATTTAGTAGTGCATAATTTAAGCCGGAATCCTGACCTACTGGATCATTCTTCTATCTCCCGGACTGTAATTAGTCCCGGTGTCATTTTAGAGGACGCTAGAGAGCAGTTATTTAATACAAAAAACGGAAAAGCCAAGCGAAAGAACCATTAGCAGTTGTAGTGAATATTAAACATCGCAAGCAATGACTACAATCCAAAGGAATGATTGTATGACAAAATCCTAATTAGCCGCCTATTCCAATAGTTACTCAGTAATTTTGGGCACATGGTATGATGACCAGCAATATCCGCCTTGCCGATTACTTGCTGAGGAGACAGCGTTATACGGTTTACGGAGAAAACTTCGTACGATGCATCAGTTTTGTTTCGAATTAAAATGTTTTATCACTTGTTAGTAAATTCTGCTTCACCAAAGGCGCATTTGCAATCTAACACGTTTAATTCAAGTATAATGACATCATAAAAACCCTCAAATTTCATTCAAACTCCTTGTAAAACTTGGGAAATCCCATCATATCTGGTATGTGAAAGGGAACACACACAACAAAGATGTGAGTAGCAAGCACGATTTAATTTGCCAGGTTAAGCCCTTGATGTTCATGCTATGTGAGATTGTCGGTGGTTATTTACGCTCGTTCATGACTCCGGTTTCAGATGGCAAATCGGTAATCGGATTATTATGCTTTGAAATGCCATCTGCGTTTTGTTCAGCAGGTACTAACTTCCGAGGGATCATACCAAATCGAAAGGCAATCAGATCAATGGAGCATTTCCTGAAACATGAGACAATTATCATCAATGCATAATCAGTTGTGGTAAATGATTAAAATATGTGGTTTCAAACGTTGTGGTTGAGTGTGTCTGACTAAAGGAAAACACCAACTATGGGTCAATGTTGCATTTTTACCAAATTCTTATTTGCCTGCTGTCGAAATCGCTTTCTTCATTCTATCTCGCGGTATTCTGGCTCACTTGCTCCGGAGATGTGATATCGAAAAAAAACTAATCGCGTTCCACAGGAAAAAACGATTGACCAAGCAATAAATGCAGTAAGTTCTGTCGAATACTAATCTATGACTACGTTTCCAACAGGGGACGGTGGATGCAAATTGCCGATGATTTTGAGGAGAAGGATATAATATCTATTGTGGGTCAGTGACAGCAAAGATTTTCGATGAATATTGTCGTTTCAATCCTATCCCTTCAGACAGCCTTGACTGGCTCAGCGGCAAACTCTATCCGGAAGAGGTCCCATATGCCTGAACCAAACGGCTGCAAATTCACGACAATCTTGCGTTGGTATACCTAGTCAAAGGAATTCGACCAATGAAGGTGATCGATTGCAAGCGCGTGGAACAACCGGATTAGCTGATTACGGATTGCCAATCACGGATATACGGAGGTCGCATTCCGCTCTAGGCATCCAGTTGCGATTGGATAAACACGTTTTATGTGGATAAATGACAACTATGTTTCATTTCGAAAACCTCAAGTAATTTCAAGGTAAACAAACCTACTTTTTCATGCATCTCAGTATTTCTTTAGTTTCTCATCCCCCATCAGATTAGGGAATGCTCCAGTAAAAAGTAATGCCCAGTCGTGACTTTTCAAAACATCGTAATTGTGTTGCCCACGAAATGCTGAAGATTGAGAGGATGTAACAAACAAAATTCTTGCGCCATTAGCGTTCTTTACCCCGATTTGCGACTGATTCATTTAACTCATTATATACGCTGAATGTTCAAATTGTTTTACGGTTGATTACCAACCAAATCCAGGATTCAGATCAAAATAGGTGTTTCCATTGTGCATACTTTCAAAACTGGACATCTATGGATGGTAATTTTCATATTTGGGTGAGAGAAGACCAGTCAGCTGGTTGAGAAAGAAGATAAAACAGAGAAGACGAGTGCAGTCGGTTTCAGCAATTGGACACAGCAAAGCCAAACTTCTTAAACGATCGTGAATAACGTCATCAGCTTTTGCTCAAGAAGGATTAGGGCAGTGCATAAGGTTGTACTACGAGCATACTGTGAATCAGTAGACGCTGGGCTTTGAGCCCATTTTCGTGACACTACTGCCTAAGATTTGTGATTGACGGAAACATAGCTGTAGTAATTCGTGTACTGGATTTAGAGGGGTAATGGGGGAACAAGCAGTATAAAAGGATACCCATCTTTGTGTTGGTCAGTCGAATACATCCACCAGGGGTGGATTTCGTAATCTGACGCCAGGTAAACGCACTACCACTGACCGTTCGGAAGGTCTCACTTGCAAATGCCTACTTTCTTTGACCTTATGTGGTTCTGTGCCACTCCGAGTTGCCGAGTTGCCCCTCCATCCTGTATAGTGAGCTCTAGTGGCTATGGGATATGTTCCTTTCAGTGTACTCATACTCCGAGCACGTTGTAAAACCGGAATAAAAAAAATAAACTGTTTTATGCAATATGGCAATGATCACGAACGTGCAATGCAGCGGTTACCAGATGGAACTAATAAAACTATTTACCATATCATTTCTTTTGAAAGCCAAAGAGCGGCTGATGTTGACTTGCACGGCTTGGCTGCGGAAAATCTGCATTTGTTCCGGTTGCCGGCATGTGACAATGATTAACTGTTCTTCCCATCAGCCGTTACAATAGAAATGGGTTGCCTCCTTTGATATCCTCACTGATATATCTGATTAATTTCAAGTAGGATCATATAGTGGACTCTGAATGCATCAAAAGCATTAATGCATTGCCAACGACATGATTTCAATTAGATTGCTGTTTTCTAATGGAAACAGAGCAGTTCTTTGTAGCAGAGAGAGTAACTGGCGTTTCGTGTGCTATTTCTTTAGTATGCACAGGTACGGATAATCGCTTCGTATTTTACATAAACTGACTCACTTTCGCTTGCTTGTTCTGCCAACTTCTCTATGCAGCATATAGCTGTGTGTATTCTTTCAGGCATGGGGTGAATTAAATAACTGCTTCTTTGATTTTTTGCATTTATCCGTCCGTTGTCCGACAAAAGCTGATTTGTACTGACTTATCTGACAACGTTTGTGTTCCCGTTGTTTGGGGCCAATAAAATACACCGTACCTGCTATTTACCACACTTGAGAACAACAGACACGAAGACACTTGATGAAACAAGTGCAGTCAGATTCATTTGATCAGTTAAACTCTACTCGAAAAAGGGGATCTCCGATGATGTCATCAGTCCTGGCCAGCTTGCTAATAAGACGTGGTTACTGCGGCATTATTTTCATGGAGGTCATTCCATCTTATGCGTCTTCCTCTAACCCAGTGACCTTGAAAATTGGTGTGAGCTATAGGTCGCCTTGATGGCCTAGGGTAAATCATGATCACTGCGCGTGATATTTATATTATAAAAGTTTCTCCACCAATTGAATTGACGTGGTCAGTGCCCAGGCTCAATTTACTCAACTCTTCTGTCCATATAGGATTCTTGAACTTAGGTTTCATTCTGTCCCTGGGATGACGTTGAACCCGTAACGTGATTGTTTGAATTGTCAGTTTTGATTCAAAAAATTTGGTCACTTGAACTTCATGCTGTTAAATCTGTTTTGATTCGGAATACATTTCCTCAGCTGGCAACTCTTCAGTCTGTCTATATCCTTGTTTTTACGGTGTTTAGTTCCTTGCTCCCCATCGTTTTGCGAACGTAATCCAGGCCAACGTGTCCATTGATCTAGGCATTTGACAAGTGCCTGGCCTCCAAAACGGTTGTGAGTGTCTCGTGATTGCCCGGGTCAGAATTTGGATCTCATCTGGATCCAAAAGAAATCCTCTGTCATTCCAACTAATCGATTGACTAAATTACCGACCAACTGTCATCCTGAAATAACCTTGAAAAAGCTTACTCAATTATTCCCTTAATAACCTGAATGCTTATCAGCCGAGTTAAGTTTGTTTTCTGAATTTTCACTGCGTAATTTACTGATATCTTACTTGGGTTACAAATTTCAACCGTATTTCATCTCGGTTATGTTGGAACTTTGCACTAATACTGTATTTCCCCTTCATTAAATGCGTCACAAGCGCAAACTTGAGGTTATCTGAAGCAGATCTGAACCACTGTGGTATGGGAAACCTCGAACAGAACTGACTATTCTGTGCATGTGATTAATACTCCCAACATTTGGAACTAATCTGATGCCTTAAGTCAACAACGCTGATCTGTATGTGACAAGATACTACTGGATCGAACTAATTAAATGTCCATTTCTTTAACACAGAAAAATTCAATTCTTCATGCTGCCTCAAAATTGGCCAACTGATGCCGAAACTATCCTTCAATCGTTTTCATGTAAATCGACACAGAAATCCCCGTGTCTTTTTCAGAGACCACAGATATTCCGTAAGTCTATTCTAAGTTTACTCATATGTTAGTTTGAGAGGGGTAATGCTTGCCTAGATTGCCCGTGATGCACATGTACCTAGGGATTTGCATACTCTGGTGTGCACCAAAAACAATTTACATCATGCTTTTTTCTCGTCGACTCAACACGGATAAACATTGTCTATTCATCTTAGGGATATGAGTCGCGCCCAGTTAAAACGAGGACAAAAAGTTGCCTTTATTCCGGTGATTCCTAATTTGTGATTTGGGATCGACGGATGATTGGACAATATTTCCATCTGCAAGAGCAGGTGACGAAATCAGAAACTGCACTGCTTGCGTCTACTCTCGGACGATGATCACCAGTAGCCTTCGTTAGAAAATCGACTTATACTCTTTTCTTCTTCTAGGAATGCGTTAAAAGTTTTCTGTAAATGACAGGAAATTTTTTAAGAAGTTTCTTGATTCATTTTCTTAGCTTGAACGGACTCCTTTCGATGCAACCCATTTTCAGTAGTGGACAAAACTTCGTTCAATTTACAGTCCAATGGGATCCATGGCATATACATTTGCACGGTATGACATTTCAGGCTCCGGGGGTGCACAATTTTAAAGGCGAGAAACAAACCGATTTTTTATCGCCTTGTTTAGGAGTAGCCAACTGTGCGATATGACGATGTGCTAATCAAAACCATAACAACTGAGCACTGTCAAGTCTAACTTCAGGATTTTGAAAAACGTACATCGAAATTACCGTGCTCATTGCTACCGCTTGCTTTTGTTTCATTATTCATTCGGATAGATGATTTTTTTACGTGTATTCGTGAATAAAATTCACCTTGTTGTGTAACCGTTCGTTGTTGGTGAAAATGCCTGGCAGAATCAGTATACTCCAAATTTCACTGTCTTTAGTGCAGATCTTCAAACAATTGAAGACAAAATGCTTCATGAAAATTTTCACACAAAGTTGGTCTCTGCAAAATTAGTAAAAGATTCATCGGTGAATATAAGCCGTTTTTGTTTTCTTGAATCGCTCAACTCATTAGTGCAGAAAGTTTTTCAAACCGGTGCGAGGAAAACAATTAAAAAATGGCCAAATTGTTTTTTCTCACGACCACCACTCGACGACAACCTAACTGAGAACTTAAAGCAATCGTTCGCTTTGTACAGTTGGGCACGGATGCTTTGATCCTTAAAATCGGACAGGAAATTTCAGTCCATGAAACTGTTATTGATAGTTCGAAGGTGGTGGAAATCACTGCAGGTTTGCGACAGTCTTGATCGTGGTGTTTGACAAACTTATGTACTCAGGTAATTAGCGGTGGCACACAGCCGTGAGAACAGAGCGAACACGAATGGCACATCACAGAAGGACCCAGTGAGTGCTTTAATATAATAGACTGAATACCAAGCAGTGCGACCGAACACACGCACGAATAGCTGTTTTGGTCCAATTTGTGGATTCGTCATCCACCCGTCTCTGGTTCTACCGATTGTTTGCTGAAGACGAGGATCAGTTAAGTATCCACAGTACTCCGCTAGATGGGCAGATGAGCTCAAATATCTCTGAGACGATAGCACAAATTAAGTTAATTGCACAGTTCCGCCTGAAACTTTACTTTTATCATGAAACCTTGAGCAAGAACTCAGTGCGTCTGCTTGCATTTTAAGAAAATCATTGCCATAACACTGCTGGCTGAAGTCAAGATTACTGTGGACAGCCTTTTTTAACGAGGATTATTAATACACTGCCAACTTTTCGGGTTCAGATTCATAAACCAAAAAACGGTTTCTATTGAATTTTACCCGGTACCATTATTTTCAAAGGAGTTGTCCGACTGTTCCTTGCAGCACAGTATAACTACAACATCACTATCTCTAGTTAGCATAACGTGGATTAATTAAACAGTGGACCATAATCACTAAAAATGAAATTTCTGTTTCTGCTTGCGTGTCGAACACTAACGGCCACGAGAAGTGGACGAAAGTAAGAAGACCAAAGTACCGTCTCCTTCTGGCGTTTTGTACACGCGCACGACGAGCAAAACATTCATTCAGTACGCAAGAAGCTACACTGATGAGCACATTTTAATTAAAGAGAAAAATACGACATAACCAGTAAAGGACAAGGTTTGACATTTCGCGTCTAGTCTGCGTGCAATATTCAATGAGGGATTAGGTCAGAAGCGCGTAAGACACGGGGGATGGGCGTTAAAAATCATCCACTTACACGAATATGTTCGTGTATCGTCGACGCTGAGCAGCGCCTTTCTGCTTCAGTGTCCTGAGGCTTGCAGGATAACGAAGCAATCCGTCGCTCATGCAAGACATGAGTTTTTTGTTCCATGTTTGACTCCTGTGATAGTGGGAAAGTAAGAAACTGCGTAAACTTTTTGATTTTACTCATCTCTTCGTGTTGCAGAAATCAGGAAAATTCATACTTCAACGGGAACAAAGTGGTTTTCACGTGATATATATATATATACCCGAAAGGCTCACTCCTACTGACGGTGTGGCTTGCAAATAGCCTGAATCGTAATCCAATGAAGACTATCAAAAATATTCAAACGAGAAAGCTGCATCAGAATGCGAGAATACAAGAACCAAGGCATGATCTGCAACCTTTCCGACACTTTTTCGAAATTACGTTAAAATTTCCCTGAATTTTGTCAAAATATCCGGAAATGTCATCCAGTTGACGTATTGAGGTCTCTTTTGCGCAGGTCTTAAACATGATTTATCTTATCTAGACACGTTTGTGCATCTGTACCGTGTGGCGCAGTGTTTGTCTGTCCTCTGCTCTACACTCTGCAGATGTGCTAAGACGAGTTCATGTAAAATAGAGGCATGTTCTTACCCACATCCTAGTGTTTGACATAAATCTGAATGATTCGAACATAATTCGGAAACACGAGTGGTGTTGATACCACCATGGAACAAAAATGATACTCTATCGAATAAAATTATGAAAAGTTGGAAAGCCCTCTCGCTCAGCGCATCGAGGTTTTGAAGCCGAACGATATTTTCGCATTCTGCTTTATTTGCAAGAAACGCTTGGATTATTTTTGTTTCATTACTGGCCACTTTATTTTACACAAAGGTCCGTAATAAAATGTACTTGTATAACTATTAGCGTCCACACTTTTGTCAATCCGGAAAACGGTGGAAACTTTCGAAATCCAAATGCTCATCCAACATTTGTCTCGGGTGAGAATATTCGGCGAACTGTCGATCAAACGAATTCGTGGCTTAAATTCCAGTTGTTATTTAATAGCCCATTTTGCATGCACTAAACTTAAATCTAAATGGATTTGTTGAGATACACATAAATATAGTTTAATGCCGGAACACGAACTCAACGACCACGACAACTGTCATGAGTGCCACGTCCTGAAATGCAATAGCAAATTATACTGAACTGTTTTTGTTAGTGGGATCACCATTCATCCTATTCATCCCGGTAGGAAGCAGTATCATTGCCAACGGTAGATGAGTTTCACTAGATGCACACTTTTTCGGATTAAGCATCGTGATCAGATTCTCCTATCGAGGATTAACATTACTGCTACTGCGCGCACGGTCTACTACTTCATCCAGCCTTAAATAACGTTTCCTGAATTGGAATTGGGTTGTGTAGCTACAGAAAAGTTCATTTTGGCTTTTTATTATCAACCTGTAAGAATGTTACTAACATTCAAAATCTGCAGTTATTCAGGTGAACTCAACGCTGGGATCATTGCGCAGCAGTTATCTCCATTGACCAGTAGTATTCCATAGATCACTTACTCACTTTGACCCACTCGTACTCTACTTTCCACCCTCCGAAATCCACGGGTGCAAATGTACATTCGCACTCGCACTTGGTATCCGTTTAACCCGATGGGTTATTTCACCTCTCGAGATGTTTGATCGATCTGACTTCGGGAACATATTTATCTTTAACTAGTAGAAAAAATTTGTTGAAAATGAGGCGCCGCTTTCCAGTTTTGTGCAATCCATCTGGAGACTGATTAAGGGGACGAACGATCTCAAGGTGATGTATGCAAGGATGGGTACAGGCTCGAGTCGGATTCGATGTTTTATGCGCCACGGCCGTTTTCCATAAACGACTGAATGATAGGTTTTTACGCATATGTTTCCCACACACGCGGATGCACTGCAATGGATTCGAAAACATGTGCGAAATAAATTTACCAAGACATGTGCAAACGAAAGACATTAAAAGAACTAAAAATTAAGAATTCAAGGGAGAATATCTCAGCTGTACATTCGCATCTAAATCGTGAGGAGTAGGTACGGATGCCAAATCATTCGAAATTTCACGGTATGATTTTCCAATGGATACAGTATCTGTAGGCTCACAAATACTGAGGTTACTTGGTACGAGATTGCAAGGTTAACCCAACTGATAGGAGACCGTTATCGCAAATTCGATTCTGCGGTTTTAGTGAATTAAATCGCATCATTTGTACACACATCAGTTATAACACGAAAATCGATCAGGCTTTGCTTTATCGTCATAATATTTTCACGCAAATGCTTTGTGTTTCCAGCCATGGGGTGCAATTAGCCCTCTGATCCTAAGGGCATTCGTTCTCAGCATTCGATTTGACGTTGCCAAATTGTAAACGTAATTACTATTTAGGTCTATCGTGCGCTTGAAACATCAAGCTACCGTTAGGAAAGCTGATAAGGCTGCGATACACCGACATGAAAGTTTCAGGTTTTATTCCCTCCTCTGCCACCGATTTCTGTACTTGTCAGCCTTTTGTTTGCTGCAGCTGCGTTACTGAAAATGGTACACACACTATTGTTTTGTTGATATAGAAAGCAAAAAGATGGAAATTTTGAGAAAATTGGCACCTCATCAGATATGACACTTCTGATATGTAACGAGTCAGACAGAATGGCGATTGTGGAATTCAAAAAAATACACCGAGCGGGATGTTACATAAACAGAAAATCTGTTTTTTTTTAACTAATCCGCATTTCTCTTTCAGTGTATCCGTTAATCCAACTTTTTTTCAATTCAGCTCGTTGTGGGAAGTTTGCTTTGATCTTTCCCTTCTAGAAGTCAGCTCAGTATTCAGGAGCCTAACCGGGGACATTTGCTTAGCTTCGAAATGCAGTAACTCAGACGTTTCCTATTTTGGTCGTCAGGTGGATACAAGCCGATGAACATTCATTTCTGAGAATCCCGTATTCCACAGACCTAAATCAATTAATTTCGTCTGGAACCTTCTAATGAAATGATCAGTATGGCTGAAGAGAATCCCTATGACTTGTATGGAGAACGCTGAATTTTGAACTGACACGAGAAGCAAATAACTCAAGTGGACCGTGGCTTAGTTATTTACTTGGGACTCTAAGTTACGTCAAAAAGGAGAACTGATGAAGACGCCTCGCTGATTCCTATCAAATCTAGTTACGATTATTTTCGAGGCTGCCAGTTTTGTTGGTCGGTACAGAAGTTCAACGCGCGAATTTGGTCCGAGTAAACGCCATTAGACGTGTGCATATGAATCGCAAGGTTAACTTCTTGCTCAGCAATGTTTTACGTATTCTTTTTGTTTGTCTATCCATGCGGCAGAATTGAAAAATTTACTGAGTGTAAGTGACAAAATATTTGCTGAAGAATTTCTGACATGAGAAGAAACCATTTTGGAAGAAATTCCAAGAAAGTCTATAAGTGACCGGATCAAGAATCTAGGGCAAGATTTGCAGTTACAATGTCCCTTGCTCACTTTCAGTTGACACCACCGGATTTATAAATAGCTCGAAAATGGTAGTTTGCTTTTTGCATTCCCCTGCTTTTTTCCCGAATACCCACACCGGCTGAATATTGATTTTCTCACCTATGGTTTAAAGTTCACCTCCAGTCACTAACTGAAGGATTAGCAATTTTTCGAGTACCACGAGAAAGACATTTTGAGTCAGCTAATATTATTTTCAAAGTGACCAAAAGAACTAGTCAGTGCAGTTTTTGAGCATACTCATTTCCACTTTTTGTTCTAAATCTTATTAGGGTCTCAAAATAATCCCTGATTAGGCTTTACATGTGCCTGGTTTCACGTTACTTTTAAGTGCTTTCGGCTTGTGTTTCCGCGAAGTGTTTTCGTAGAGACTTGTCGTCATTGTAGTTCGCAAAATCACTCGACACTTACAGACAACCTGAAAACGCAAAAGTAGGCAAATTTGATCGAATATTGGTTGGTTTCCGAGGGGCAATTTTATGAGTAGTAAACACCACAAAGTGCCCCGTTCTTCAGAGTTTACCGATCACGTTAATCAGTCCGCTCACCGTTCGTTAGGAACACCATCCAGTTGAGTGCATTCATATCAAATAGTTATTATCAAATGACAGTTTGCCATAATCGGATTTGGTACCTTAAAGGCTGACAGCTGATGTTCATGTGAATCATCCACCGAGTTTCCCCTGAAAATGGAAAGTTCAAGTTCCATCAGAACACTCCACCTAAGTTGTTGACGGTGATATTCTGTCACCATATGTATTCCACTGAGATGCTTTGTGGTTCTGTGTAACAAATTTCCGATTATTTCCGTATGCTATGCGTTCAAGAGACCGCGAGTTATTTACTTCCATATTACTCATGCATTTGGAATGTAATAAGAATGCCGATAATACCGTCATGATATGTAACCTTTAGGTCTGCCCATGGGTGCCTAAACGCGAATTACCAAAAGTCATAAAATCCATAGTTACTTATAAGTTGTTTTGCAATTCTCCCAAAAAGTGAGTTTATCGTTCACTGATCGGCTATACGGTACAAGTGATAATGTGAATCTGCTTGAAAACCCATTTGTTTGTCCGGACGAATTACATATTCACACACGTTTTTTGTACTTCAACTACGTAATCATATTTATACCGACAGTTTTTGGTCAATCAATATTGTCTGCTTTAATTCCTATTTCTCTGGTGCAGTTCATTCCTGAGTGGTTATTTAGAAATTTGTTAGCAATGTAAGGAACAGGATAGACTTTTATGAGTTCCACCCCAGAAATCTTAGGGGAGATTTCATTGTCTCCCAATTTTGTTAAAAAGACAAAAAATATTAATAAATTACACATACCCGTTAGTATATTTTCAATCTTCTGGACACTTTTTTATTTAGAACACTATGATGGTCGTTTAGTGGCCCGTGGCTCATATTCATCTTAGCTGTTATGATCCGAGTTGGGATAAGCGAACAAAAGTTTAATCTTCCAAGTCACGCTTTTCTAATCCGCACGATAGACAATTATGGTTGAGCGGTCAACGTCGTGCCATTTCAATCCGAAGGTTGCGGGTTCGGAACCTCCAACCGTCGGTCAACTTGCCTGCTTTCCGTTCCTCTTGGCCATAGCTCCCTTCCGGCCAATGATTTAACTTGTTGTTTTATCACTTAAAAAGGAATTGAGGAGAAATCAGAAAGTGATCCGTGACGTATGCATTTGCGATACCCTGTTCAAAACATGTGAACTTTTTTACTCCGGGATGTGAACCAAACAGACCATCAGAAATGACCAGAGGCAGGCACAATGATTCTGAGTAAATGTCTTTGATAAACCCATTTTGGGCAATAGAAGATTAATTCAATTTGACAATATAAAAAGAACATGATATTTAGTTAATAAGTTACGTTGGTGGTCAGGCAATCAATAGGACAGTTCGAATATGAATATTTTACGACTGGTATCCTCCTCATTGAGTTGGTCATCCACTAAGTTGACAGATTTTACCCCGTAGCAACCTTATTTCCGAATCGGTGTGCAACTGCTACTTTGTACCTAGAAAATAAGTAAACGAGGATGATAAAAAAATAGAACATTCTCATGGACACGCACCACGGTAGGAGTAATCCACCAATTGATCTCATTCCAGTCAAATTAATTGGATTGAAGTTTCTATCACGCGTGATTCTACACTCAGCGGATGATATTTTTCATCTAAAATGAGTTGCTCTAGAAATTGGAAAAATGTGGAACAAAACAAATGAATAGATAAATTAGAAAGCCATGATATTATAAAATAATTTGATTTCTAATCACTTAGATAAACGATAACTCCATTTCCTCTCTCTGTCACCCATCCGTGATAGCCCATCGTTTCAGATCACGTGGCCCAACGGTGGGCATACAACTGGGTGGAAAAAAGTGTAACTAGATTTCAGTACTCCACATGACTGGAATAACTAACATGCAAACAAAATATTCGCAAATGAATTATAAACTTCCACACAACGATTGTTTATTCGTATTTCGATAGATGTTCTATGTCCGTTTTTCGAGATACGGAATAAGGGTGCTTTTAAGCTATCAGTTCTCAACTTTTTTCATACTTTCGTCTTCTAAATTAGACCATAATTAGAAGTGCCTTAAAACAAAACCAGCCATTTTTGACCCCCAATTATTGTTGCTCACGAACAAGGTAAACAAACTGTAGTAGCTTTAACGTCCTCGATAGCCGAAATTAAAAGCGTAATCAAGATCTGAACTGCCCTGCACAGGAATAGTCGGAAAAAACAAATCACAGATGATAAATGCAATTTCACCTTCGATTTTGACTGATCTTGAGTACTGTCATACCAAACCAGTTACAAATGACGATAAAAATGCAAGCGCATTCATTATAATAGCAGGCTCGTGATCCGAGTTATTCGTTAAACCATCGGTCGTAAACTTCGGTGAACATGTGCCCTCTCCATTTCAGTCTATAGCAGTACCCGTCCCCATCGCCGGGAACACTTCGTGCAAGCAAATGGCTTTGAGATTAGATATTCACCTTTGATCACTTGTCCTTAAACCGATACAGCTGTCACTCGCCTTCGTCCCAGAAACACTCAGAGAGGCCGAGAAAGTTAAGCCTGACAGGATTTGATTGCCAAAATTTTTCATTGCGTAACCAACGGTAAAATGTCATCTAACCTGAAATGTTTCATCTTCCAAAGATCTGCTCTTTTATGAAGCTTAAGTGCACTTATGTGGATGGTATCTAGAACTGAACTTCCCAAAGCGGATTCAAAATGGCCAGCTTCCATTTGAGAAGAAAATACTCTTACTACTGAACTGTCACTCGCTTGTTTTCATCAATTTTTTAGCCGCAAAATACAAGAAATGATGAGTAGCCAGTCAAGGTTTGTAAGGTGGAACAGGTTGAATGACGCTAACAATGGAGAACGTTCTATTGGACACAGTATTTTTTGCTTTACAACTGCTGCTTGAGAAGCAGTGCGCAGTAAATATGACCAAACATTTGCTTAAATATGGATGTATGTGCGTGCATGCAACCTTGTGAATGTATACATTGGGCAAACAGAGTAAGCGCGTGACCGGAGAAATGACACAATGTCTGAACCCTGACTGTGTGAAATAGGCACAAATTGGATGAGATGTAGGCTAAGATACGAGTTCCAGTTGACCTAAGCTGTTCAGAAACTTGCAGTTGTAAGAAATGCATTGAGTTAATAGCATAGTAATGACAAATTTCCAGTAATGACGAAAACCTGAATAAAAAAATCCGTAGGGCAGATTTAGGCAGTGGTGTCTAAAGAACCTGAGAAGCTGGAGAAACGCCAGCTCAAGTTTCAAGGAGGATGAGACTTGAAATGCACTGAATGATAGTAAAAGCATTCATTTCATTATCAATAAAACTTCACTCACTATTACAATAATTATTATTACTCTTGGTATTACTGGGGGAACTTGGTGACGTAACATGAGAGATACTATTGCCACATCTAAGCAACTGACGGTTCTTTTTATAGAAGAAATATAGCGTTATTTCTCTGCGGTATTTAAACTTGCAAACAAATGAGTTTGGGTTGTTCATTTGACTCTTCTCCGTCTCTTGCACATCGGAATCCTTGATATATGCCTGAAAAGAATTTCCCATTTTATCCGATAAATTTTTATCACTTTCTAATACCACGGCAAACAAATTCTAGACGCAATCAGCAAAGCAAAAGGTGATTTAAATGTTTGCCTTGAAACATCGACATCCAACTCAGCGCCGAAATCTTGGTAACATTGTAAAGCTGCTGCATTTATGTTGGAAAGCATCAATGTCAAACATTCATTTAACATTCCGTTAAAATGGAATCGGCCGCAAGTAAGTACATATAAATGTCTGTGTTTACATTTTTATAATGAAACTTAGTCACAGCGAAAGGAAATTTGTTCATCTATAATGGTGCTGCCTGCCAATATCGAGACTATTTCCCTGCTCTCAATGGTATGGAAAAACCTGACCTGCTAGAAAGCAACCGGGGCACTGAATTGTCGTAAAACCAGATCAGAAAAGGTCTTCAAACACACGAAGTACCTTCTGTAAAACACGTCTTCGAAAATCATATATCTGCAGAGCTATTCTACCTTACTGATTATGTTCCATTGGATTACCCCAAGTTGATTTTGACTGGGGATTGCCTATTTTCTCGCAGAGGAATTCGAAATTGAAAGAAGCAAACAGGATATATTCTTATTCC
Organism: Fasciolopsis buskii; assembly: GCA_008360955.1. Taxonomy (NCBI): domain Eukaryota; kingdom Metazoa; phylum Platyhelminthes; class Trematoda; order Plagiorchiida; family Fasciolidae; genus Fasciolopsis; species Fasciolopsis buskii. Next base: position 119,869 of record LUCM01000147.1, read on the forward strand.
GATATTCAACGCCATAAAGCTTGCATGTGATCTAGCGCTCAAAAAAGCAAAACTCCAACTGGGAGTCTGTTTCTTCGAACAAAATTTCAAACAGTCCTGTGTTCTACTTAGTGCCAACTGTAATTACTGAACAACTAAACTGATGAGCCATAGACTGCCATGTTTATTATATATTTTCTAAAGTAAACAACGGGTTTGAGAGGGTTCAGAAATGAACCAAGTTTCGGTGTTGGCTTCGAGCTCGCTCTCAATTGCCAGTCGCAAATAGTCATCCAGAAGAATTCAGTTCCAAATGACTTCTGGCTAATCGCCTGGATTTCCTCTAGAGACTGATAATGTTAGATTTCAATGGAATTTTGACGGGGACAATGGAGCTAAACAGGGGAGCAGGAATCGGAATCTCTGACCTTGAAACTGGCACAAAACCTCATAAGACCTTATCAAATCTACTGTAACAAGGAGTCGAGAGGTAGCTTGTTAACGACCCCCCACCAAGGTGATCAGCAGCTGGGGTTTCCAACCGTTGGCTTTTGAGATGAGAGACATTTAATACACTTAACCATTAACGGTTGTTTGTCCAATAACCACTGGCTATCGTTCAGTTGCCTCCAGCTGACCTGGATTTGGATAAATCCAGGATTTTCAGCGATACGTATTGCAAACGAGCATATCACTTGGGAATTGCGTGAGGCAGAAACATACCTATATTGGTTAGCTTGAATTTTATCCACCGCTGAAATCCAGGTGGTCAAATGCCTGCTTGTTGCAATCAAGTTCGTGGATAGTAAAATCACCTCGGAGTTCCTTGAAGGTGGTCAGAGGCCAGCAAACGATATTTGTCAGCTACTGAGCAATAGCCACGGGCGGTCGTAAATGACAAATAATCTGTGGTAAACAAGTGGGACCGGATTTGTTATGGAGTAGAAAACGGTCAGATTGAAGGAATTTTCAGTGCCGACATTTGCTATTGCAAACGTCTGGCAGTTTTTCCTGTTCGGATTGTTTCGTTATGGGTTCTGATGGTTACAAAAATGAATCGATAACAACTCAAAAGCCAAAATTAACAGTAAAATTAAATTTCGTCTTCTTATAGATCACAAAGAATGTGAACCAACAATTTTCAACTAACTGAATCTGTGCTTGAATTGTCACGACGTGTGGATGCATCGTTCCGTTACGTTCGAATGTGTGTATGTGCATCTGACAGGACTGCGTGATTAACCCAGTTTTCAACAAATTATCTCACGTGCACGTAGCGTGAGCGTCCATCGACGGCGACGGTAGATGATATCGCCAAACCACTTGTCCACAATCCGGTCCATTCATTCCTCTGTGATGATCACGTGATTGGAGCTTTCTGATTAGCCGAGTGGCAGCGGTTGCTCTCACTATCGAGCGCGGTGTGATTTAGTGTTCCCATTTCTGATCGCTTGTAATAGTTTTGGACAAACGAATGCGCAAACTGGAACACAGACTTCATGGTTGAGGGTTGGCTGAGTACAGTTCAACTAAACATTAACAATAAAAAAATCCACACAAGGATTAACTTTTGATGTAAGGTGATCTGGATAGTAAAACCTGTCCTCGTTTCAATACATAATCTTCACGGCCAAAACTCAGGAAATTTAGCTTGCTATTTGGGTTCCAACCGCCTAAGGTTTCGGGGTAGTAAGGTCAACCAAGATTTTGGAGAAAGAAAGCTGCGAATAAACTGATATCGACCTCAGGGGAATGCAACTGCCGTGAACCGATCAGTTTGATTTCACCCTCAACGACAGACTAACGTTATGTGAACGACAATATTCCGCATTCGAATCCACCCACTTGACGGTGTAGGTCATGATGGGTTATTTTATCACTGGATCTCATTTGGGCTGCCACAAATGTGCAAGAATGCTTTTCGTTGAATAGTTTATCCGACTAATCACGGGAATGGTCGGACAGCAAAGTGCCAGGGATGCAAGTTTTATGATGAACCATACATAGGAAACTTACAACATTCAATGCGTTAGTTAACTGCTCAATTAAGATGTACCTTTGATAGTTACTTCCCAGGGTAAACTTCGTTTAAGTGTGATTGGGATTCAAAAGAGCAACGTAATGAATAGGGACTGCTTTACCCGTATTCCAAACCCGATGGTTCATTCACTTGGACGGCAAGCCCCAGAACTTAATAGCTGGGTGGAAATGTATTTATGTTTGCATTGAAAAAACATCGGTCAATGGATCTTATTTGTAATGTTTGAAATACGGGAACATAGCGTAGTCGATTGTTCGACCGGCCTCTTTCTAACCTAAACATCGGGTTAGCAGACCTTTTTGTTCCTGTCCTCATTCTGGGTGAGTGATGTTCAAAGCTCCATTCTAACAGATGTTTGACTGTGCGGCCATTTAATGTTGTATTTGCTCAATGTGATCTATTCATCCAGTAAGCGGACTCACCACAGCAATCGAAACAAAGAGAAAGCGAAAGTGAATTCGAAAGCAAAACGAATAGGCTACTTCATCAAAAGGTGTCTCAGTGATTAACTTTCATGAATCTGATTTTTCACAAAGCTCCGCTGTATCATGCCAAAATATCTCCACACGTGTCCGCCGTGAAAATCCAGTAGTGATCCGTTTGGTGGTTATGGAACTCGGCGGAACATTCAGAAAAGGATGCTGCATTTCACCTACAACTTGACCATTTTCGGGATTTGTCACCACTTAATCAATTATGCTAAGCTCATAGGGAGATTTCGAACTCGTGAGTCATGAAGCAAGTCGATATTACAACAAACCCAAAGGAAATTCCTAGCGAATCATTTGAACGCTCTGAAAAGGATGAAAACTACAAATGAAGCGTCACTGTCTTCAAACGCTACTCATGATACTACATGAAATTAAACCAAATTTCATGATGATTGAAGCTACTGACTTCCACCCCAGTCCTTAGTTGGAATCGGCTGGCGCCTGGCAATTGTCACCATTACCTCATGTAATGAAAACAATTTATTGTCGTTGTCGATATTTTTAGTTATGTAATGAGAACTGACTGCACATTTTTGTCTGCTGGTTTCTATGGCCGATGGAAATTTCTTGATGCATCACTAAGACAATACCGAGCTCGATCAAGTAAACCAAGCACGAAAACAGATAACCGCTCATACTATGACGAGCACCAGCTAATACGTCGGTGTTTTGTCTAGACCAAAAAACGCCAAGCCATACCCAAGGATACCGTACACACCCATGGAGTGACCCAAAGTTGCTGAAGGGCAAACATAAATCAAACCTTCGGCTTCTTATAAAATTTGAAAGAATGAGTAATAACGAATCTAAAAAATGACAGCAACTATAACCATTTCACTTCCCTTCTCATTCAGTATGCAGGATATTCTTTACGAAGGGGCCGTGATCGCTGAAACGCTGCTGGAGTGGGACATCGCAGTATCCTGAGCTTTCGCAATTCGAAAACCAAATTTATTTTTGCTCCTCCATTCCATTCGTTCAGTACTCGTTTCCTACCTCATTATCGGTCGCCTTGCTTTGGCGCAGTTAGCTCGGTACGATTAGTATGCAAACTGGGATATTTTCATCTCGCTTATTTCATTATTTCTTAATTATTATGCGTTATGCTCACGTGTTACCAGTGTTGCTCTTCTGTTTTGAAATTCAAACACCGCGGTCGTTAGATCTACACACTTCCGTCGGTCTTTTCGATTCTAGTTTATTCCCGCCTTGCTGAATCAAGCAAGAGCGATCAAATCATCCCGGTTACTTGTTGTGGATCAGGTCAAATAGGCCTAACCGACTGCTTAGTCTCTTGACTCATTGTCTCTTTACCATATCGAAGATCGTTCCCGTGCGCCTCTAGGCGTGCCAGGTGAGTCATATCACTTCCACTTTGCCCCAAGACTGGGGCTGATTCTCTCCTTGCCCGACCGGTTTGCAGTTGATCAGATTCAAGCCCCGTCCGTCTTTCACCAGATTCCAATCAGTCCTTTCATCCGGACATAATCCACTCTCAGTGATGGATGATTCATCACAAGAAACACTATGGGTCTGGCAAGTCTGGCACAGGCTGGCAGCTTCGTCTTGTAACGTCCGAGTCGGATCTGTGGAACTTTCGTAGGAAAAGATGCTTGCTTTCACGGGGGGCATCATTCTGGGAATCTAAATATTCATCTGTTAGAGTTTGCTAGTGCCAAGTCAGTTTTGGTATTCATGCCTTGTTCCCCATTCTTTCCCTTATGGTGGCCGCAACAGCTATTCACATTTCAATACGAAATAAACTAGCTTGAGAATGAGCATTTGTGAACAATCGTCTGTCATTGGTTCCGCTACATTTTGCCATGTTTTATTATGGTTGTGCACACTAAAAGAGCGAACTGACGATTCTTCTTGGAGTGTTAGTTCTGGGACATCCCATGATATCAAGACATTCGCCAGCACAGCTGCTGACATGAATACTCTGTCAGAGAAAGCAGAATTACCTAACTACGGACATTCAGCGTAGCGTGATTCACCAACCACAAACTCATCGAAGAATCACATGATGTCCACGTGCAGGTCAGGTGACAATGCATTCTAAGGCTTTAAGGACTCTTGCAGCTACCAGCCAACCAATCAGAATGGAGACTACCCGGAAGAAAAAACCAGAAACACTCAACCATAGATACCGGTTTGAAAGTGTTTTAGAAATATTATTTCAGTATGTTCAATATATATGCATATATATACGGATATGTTGCGAATAAGTCATACGGTGACAACTGAATCATCAAAGAATCTTATTCCTTTGTTTGAGGCAATCACAGCACAGAGGTACCGAAACTTGGCAGATTAAACTGAATAGTCGAAATAAACCCCTTGCAGCTCACAATTTTATTTTGCATGAAGACATCTAGTGAAAAAAATAACGTTGCTAGTAATCAGTGCAACATGCATACTTAAAATCGCCGTGTCCCTTTGGTTGTGTGACAGTTAGTGCTGGCTGGTAAGATTACTGAGTTTCGGCTCACGCTGATCTTTCCTTTTGTTCTCTTACTTTCCAGGTAGGTCAACGAATCCCGTCGATAATCACCATCCCATTGCGCACGGCATCCCCATATTATGAACCGAATTTATCCTGTGGTTCAACGTCTACCAAGTTTCCAGTACTGCTTTAGGTGCCACTGTTCTGTTGCACAATTGTTACAGGTAGCAAATGAATCCGTAACTGATTGCTCTGGTCTAACCCGAAGAATGACAGAGTCAAATCACATTTCTGTATACACAGTAATAGGCTGTGACTAATTGGGGTGTGCCCAATAGTGATGAGTCGTGGATACCAGTTGATTACAAACTTTTGGTGACAATGATTTTACAGTCATAACTTGTACATCCAAGATGAAAGAAAATGACTCCGAAAAAATCAAACATGGAAGATTATCAAACGGGAGGATGAACAGAATGAACTCACATCAACTTTGTAAAACTCCACAACAAGCGGCGCATAAATTTTCACAATTTCTGCCCATTTTAACCACAAAAATGAATTACGTAACCCAACTCTCATCCGTTTTTTTTCACGGTAGCAGAATCTATTCATCCGCTAATCATGTCTTCCATTTCCCATCTTTGGACCGAAGTGTGGGAGAGAGCAGAAGACCCTTTGAATGATCAACGAATAAAGTCCCACTGATTTTGGCGTGGTAGCATCATTACGGTTAGTGAAAAATAACAGTGAAATTAAAACGATAGGTCTATGGAATTTGCTACCTTATATACAGTAGAATTGAGTCAGTTGCCAAATGGTAGCGATCCGAAGAAAAAAGAAGAGCTTGACTGACTTAGTTTCTGGGGCGTCCTCACGTCGAGTGACCACTTATACTCGTTTGCTGCTTCATACGCTGTGACTTTCCTCGAAAACGAGGTAAGTTGAATTTAAGGAGATGATCAAACATTTATTAGGCAAAAATGGACGATAATGCCCTATTTGTTCTTGATCTAACTTATTATGCTCACCTTGGTACAAACAGACCTACTGTCAACCCTGAGCTGACAAATCAGTTGCTTGGACCATAATCCAAAATACTTTGTGTTCACCTGAGAGGGCAAGCAGTTCTGTCCAAACAATTATAAAATGTGAGCAAATTGCATACAATACTCAATATTAATTACTCATTGCTGCTAAGTCAGTTGCAATCCACCCCAGGTACATGGATCGCTCAGAGAGACAAAGGTGACACTGGATGAACCAGAATGGCTGCTAACCGCAGTTCCCCCACAACACAGTTAATGCATAATTAATTAATAAAGACATCAGCAGTCACACGCAGCATGTAGACTACGGTGAAAAGACCAGAACGGAGCGGGTACTCCAAGGCAGTCGTCTGCTTTGTTTTTGGCACCCGAGTAGTACACCACCTACTGGCAAAAAATAGAGTAGGATGGACAACTAATAACGTGAATAGCTTACAATTTTTTCTTTCATATTTCCCCCTTAATGCTTTCGTCGGTAACCATATGTTTGACAGTTTTTTATCGAAGTACCAGTTGCATTGTGCATTTATACCTATGAACAGCTCAGATATCGGAAGTTTCGATGTGATATGAAGCCTTGGAATGTGCGCGAGTCACTTGAAGAAGTCCGGTTCAGTTTTGTGCCGACCTGCTTAGAAAAAAAAACAACCAATGAGAACCGCGGAGAAAAGCAGTTGTGAAATCCAAGCATTCCTCGAAACAGAATGAACGGAATGTATTTCACCAATCGGGATATCTCCAATTCTGCACACAAACGCATGAGTCGAAAAAAATTATTCGAACGTGTCTCCCAACTTCTGTGGTCTTCTCGTTATCTTCGTCTGCGTAGCTTGAGCAATCCGTGTCCACTCGTTACTGTGACTGAGCGAAATCCGTATACTTATTTCTAGTTCAAATCTTTCGAAAATACAGGCCCGTCGAATCGAATGTTAAACCGCTGATGCATTCAACACGTATTTGGGGTACATTTTAATGCCATTGCTTTTGCGAGATATTGTGACATGTACTGAAGTCAAAAACCAATAATAGAATAGGGTGTTCGTTGGATGTTCTCATCGAAGCTCATGCCATGAACTGCAAATATGAGATTGTAAGGTTGGTTTGCTTGTTACGCGTAATGTACTACGGTTGGAGTAATGTCACACCTTGTGATGTATTACTTAAGCTGTTTCGTTAGTAATAGAGTGGCCTTATGACATTGTCTGGGTATATTTAGAAGACTTTGGAAATCCGAAGCTGTTCAATATCTGTTTCGAAATTTTCTTTGTTGATGCACCCAGATTGTCGTTCCTCATTGGCTTAACCCAGAATGTTATCAAGCATGGATTTCTACGGACAGAATTATCTTTGTCTAGGCTAGCACTTTCGGTTTACGACACATTCTTCAGTTTCACTCCAACATGTGGTATTCTCGATTGTTTCTTAGGCTCACACGGTAAGCGTTCGCCATGAACTGACTACGGCCGAGGGAATTTTAGATGAGTACCGTTGTACGATCAACCTATTTAAGAGAAGCAGAAAACCACTTATTTTGAATAGCGGTTCAAAAGAACAAAGTGTTGTTCAACTTCCCAGTTCGCGGACATTTTTCCCACTTATCAGCTACATGTTGGTCACGTATCTTACTGTTTTCTGGAATGTACTTTTTGAAAACGTTGTTTGTTTTCATAGAGGTTAACGTGAAACACCGAACTCATATGCGACTCCCGAATAGCGTTGGTCTCTCAAAAGCTACTCGTTCCGTCAGATAAGCATGTGGAGAAATCCATCCACAGACCGTAGTGCGCAAAGAACAAATCGTTTATTCATTTTTGTGACAAAGATTTTATATCCCGGAGGAGTTTTAATTATGAAAAAATACCATTGATATTCTTGGTTTGTATCTAATACTTCGTCCAAAAAAAATGTTTCTTAAAAGTGCTTGCATCACATGATTTGTGGTCCCAGAGAAAATAACGAGGTCACGTGCTACAAGTGTTTGGGTTTCTCGTGCATCGCCTAAAACATTCAATGTTAATGAGTATCAGACTGTGATTTGAATTTAAAGCTGCCCAGCTCTATTTCAGTACGGCTGTCATGGTATTGTTTTGATGAATTTTGAGAAAATTAAGTGGAATTTATCTGCTTGAGAAGTGTTACAATTCGAATAAGAAGCCCAACATAAGAAATACCCCCTCAATAGCATAAAAACGTAATAGCACACAATTTTTGATTAATCGGAACGCAAACGGAAAAAAGTGGAGTTTGGAAAGCGAGGTACCTACGTTACCTGGTGATCTAAGCCCCGCCATCTCGCAACATTGCCCTTTGTACGGGGAATTCCGTGTGGCTCGATAAAGTGGTATTCATTATTTATTCCTTGCATAACTACCAGCGATTTATGGTAGACGGTCATTCTAGAAATATTTCATTAATTTGTGCACGCACTGAGGTCGGGAATATTGTTGGTTTCCATATTGGCTGCTGATAAACGTGAGAGCAATTACTCAGCGTTCGAGTTTGATGGCACTAAAGAGTTACACCGATTTGGGGATTTCAATTACCTCTCAAACAAATCGTCGCTTTCCAGTGTTAGGCGAATTTAGTCAACAATCACGCGATCTCATTGTACATGGATCGTGGCTTCGGTCACTGATGGGAATGGCCACCGGTGCGATCCAACGAGAAGTTTCAGATCGGAATTTTTCTCGAAAGAGCTGATGAGTTTCATCATCCATGCCATTACCGAGACCCTATTTCCGACTGGGAAACTCACACATCCTCCGACAGATATCCAACCTGCGTCTACAGCGTTGCAGAGGAAATAAAATGCCGAGCGGTCTTCCTGTGCATGTGCTGTCGCTCTGGTCAGACCATTCGGCTGGTGTGTGAGAACTGAAGAAGTCTTTAACATCCTGCATTAAGCCTCCGAATACATTAAATTGTGTGAATGAACAGTTGACTTACCAGGAACCTGCGATTGTTGCGCACGCGTTTAATCTCACGAAATGTTCACGAATTCAGCTCAAAATGGGCCATGGACGGCAATTGCCTTAAGCACAAGCACATGAGCACAACCAGAAACAGTAAGGTTATGATGGGAAAACATCTCAGTTTGCATGGTAACGCTATCGAAACAATGGTGCCCGACAAATGGTTGATAATGAGGTAAAAATGGAAATAAATAAGGCTCCACAATTAACTGAGAACTGAATGAATAAAATCGAATCAGCAGAAGTGCTCTAGGTCAAGGCACTCCGAGTTAAGCTCCCTCCATTCCACCCCACCCCACCCCCCCCCGTTCATTTTATGACGATCAGGCAGATGCCAAGTATTTTAGCCTCTGATTTATGGTTGCCGTGCCCAATCTACGAGTCACATATTTTGTGTGTATGTGTGTGTATGTGTGTGTGTATGCATGTGCGTGTGCGTGTACGTGTGTGTAAAGGAGCACAACATTCTTGGTAAATGCGAGGCATTTTTGTTGGAATTCGGCGGAACACCAGTCTATGAGCTACTTTCATTATAATATCCAACTTTGGTTTAGTTGACCGGGTTTGGGGTTTTGGTCCAACTGGTCATCAATTTCCATCCCTCTGATTTTCAGTTGTGAATGTCAGGTACCTAACTGAAGTTCATCACGCGTACACTGGTTATGCTTTCTAGTTTACCATTCATTTCGTTCACACAGCAGTACTATAGAATGTGGTGAAGTTACGAGAGATAATTTTAGTCACAGTGGGTATTCGGTAGCAGTGGAGTGGCCAGAAATTTTCCATATAGACAAAGTACTGGTTTATCCATTTGGACTCCAACTTTCTTGAATCTGTGATAAGTGCTACAGAACGTCATCTTCTTTAATTCGACTTTTTGGAATGAAATCTTCTTCAAGTAGTTCAGCGTCAGTATCCTTGAATAAAAGATCCCATGATAACTCAACCTGGGATTGGTTAAGCTAAAAATTGTAACAGAAAATTTCGAAAATTTGTTCACGTCTGCTACCCATCAAAATAATCCGATAGTCAAGTACACAAGTTATTTTTTATCACTGCCCACAAGGTTCGCTTATAGTGACAAAAAGTCTAAAGCTAATTAATCAGTGTTTATCTCCCTCGAACAGCTCCAGCAAATCAAATCCCAGGGTCAAGCAGCAGATCATTTTTCAAGAAACGAGGATTAAAAAACCGAAATCCCTAATCCGAAAATTGTGCTCTACAAAAGTGAGAATAGTGAACTGACACTGAGACAGGTCAGCTGTTCATGTGCATAAAATCGTATGCACTCCTGGTATATCTTCATGTTGCCAGAATGGTAAAACGTTCATAAATTGAGATCAAATCTTTTCACTTTTCGCTCGGTTCAATGATTATAAACTTGTGTCTTCATTCAAATATTGATCCATCGCTGGTTCTGGCGTTATGCTCATAAGAAATGGCTATATTGGAGTAAAATTAGCATCCACAAATTGAATTCGTGCTTACCTTAAGTGCTTGCCATCTGCACAGTAATGGCTCAAGCGAACCAATCTACTTGCTAATTTTGAGGGAGATCTGAGTCCCCTCACCTCTCTGAATTTGCTCATAACAACCAAAGGCAGTGTCCATGCAAATGATTCAAAGAATTCATTCACTATTAAGCTTTGTTTCACAATACTGACTTTGATAGAGCTAGGAAATTTTATTCCCGATTTGCTACGGAGGATTACTATTTATGGGCAGTTTCTGTCCTTGTAAGCGTAACCGGAGAACAAACCAAGTACTAGACTTTAGAAAAATTTAGAGGCAATTATCATCAAGAACAGTTGCGCAGCGTTTATCATTTATATTACAATTCCACGTTTGAGTTGAGCAGATAGTGAGCCTTCTTTAAAATCCTAACTAATTTGATGTAAATATGTGAAACGCATCGATCAGTGAAACATGCAGGTAAGTGGAAAATTCACTCCTTCACAACTTACCACCAAGTCTGGCTCTCATTGCAGAGGTGTGCTCAGTCATTAACTTGGTTCGATTCGGGGAACGCACGCACCTGTACAGTGCAGAAAATTTCTAACTGCAATCCGGATGACAAACGAATTGTTTACAGTGGCTGGACAAAGCAAAGTTCATTTAGGTAATCATTGCCATCCGGAGAACCGCTAAAAACCGAATGAATCTATCATTTGTCAGTAGTTGATCAACAACAATGGTCAAATCAGCCAACAAAATTTGAGTGGTTAACCTGCATAGGCAAAATTCCGAGAAATCTGAAAGCACCTGACTGAATGAATATTGTGTTCGGGTTCAGCATTGTGATGAGCTTAGTCCTTCTGTTGATTATAATTTGTATTTTCGATCCTTCATCTACTTTTCCCTTATTTCTTTCATTCTGGCGGTTCACATGTTACTGTTTGTCAATTCAGCTTCCGGCAGTGGACCAGCAAATAAGGCCGAAGAGCCTGGAAGACGTCAACTTGAATCTCTCTAAGCCTAACCAATTCGTGACAGTGACACCCTCCCAAATGCGTGTGAATCAATGTAGCAAAAAAACAATAAGAATTATTACTATGCATTTCATGTCCCTTCATCCCTGCTTGGTTCATAATTCTTGCTAACTCCCATGGTACATTTCCGTTTGTTGGGTCATCGAATGGCCTGTGTACGCTTCACTCATTCCTAATGACTGTGACTCGTTACATCCTCCGGCCTTTTTTAACTCTTGTTTATCGTGGATTGGTAGGTTTCCCGGTCAAGCACTGACCTGTTCGTACTGTTACAATTACATTGTACCTTACTGTATTTTGTGACAAACTTCTGTAGTTTAAGAAACTTGCATTTCAAGCAACAGCAAAAAAGAGGAAACACTAACGTACATGACAAAACTAACATTATCGACGTGTAGGCAGACATGTGGTGGATATAAGGCCAAACCTTTTTAGTTTTGAAAGTTTGAATATAACTCAATAATAAGTTCATCCAGCCTAGCGACAAATCGTGTTAAATAAAAACAGTGGAATCGCAATAGGCAGTACTACGGCTAGGAACATGTCTATGCGTCCAATGAGTGGTTGCTTGTACACGACACGATGATAGACCATTATGAAATGCAACAGGCACAACTACAAGAATTTCTGAGGGGAAATTTTCGTGGCCCTTGATGTGAAAGTCACATGACTTATGAAACAACAGAATCAACCGGGAGAGAAGAAACTATGCTGCTGATGGGCAGATGTCCGTAAAGAAAATGAGTAGGCCCGGAAATATAACTGAAGAACAATAACAAAAAATGGGAATAACAAACACGGATGAAGGAAACGATGATAATTTGCTTTGCTCGAAACTGTCTCAGTCTACAGACTTGAAAAGGCAGACGACATATTAGTTTCACAGAGGCGAAGGTGTGTGACGGCCATTGCAACTTGTTGCAAACTGTAACGCCAGAATGTTTTACCGACTGGGATTGAGGACGGCGGTAGTGTCCATTATTGAATGTTATTAAGGAAAGGTGAGTGAGACAAATAGATGTAATAGGATGAAGACCGAACCGACAAGAAAAGGTCTGACAGAGCTGCGAAGTCTGACTAACTAGAAATGACTATCAGAATACGACATCATCCGCATACATAAGAGGTTGGGCCGGTGAATTTGTAAATCAGTCACTGATGTAGTAAGTAGAAAAGTATGACGAAAGAACACCTGCTTGCACTGTACTTGAGTTGCCAAGTAAGAAGCTTGATATTCACAAACTTGATAATTGTAGTTTGTGTAACTCTAAAGTGACCTTAAATCGTGTAGTTTCACTGAGTGACCATTGGTGTGTTCTTGTGACATTTACCGTATGCATGCCAGTAGGAAAAGTACTTCAACGCATGCAAAATCGCTGTGTTGAAATTATCCCGGTGTAGGTGCCGAACATTCCTTAATCACCTAATCCCGGGAGAATAAGGTGAGACTATTTCAAAGCAGTTGAGTCTTGGCCTCATTCAGTAAAACTGACTTGGGTCGTTCATGATTTTTAAATCATGGATCAGAAATTAACGTTTTCCCTTTTTTATACTTTACGAATCATTTGCTGTCAGCTGGTTGCAGGCCTATCCGCGCCGTGGTTCTACCCAACGATATCTGGTTCTTAGTTAACATTAATAAGAACTAAGTGCGGTTTCGAATAGTCAAAATATGCAGAGCGCATGAGAGGATCAGAGGAATGTTCCCGAAATTCGTTCCCCCTAAAATAAACTCTGGCTGTCAAATGTAGACGAACAAGGAAAATGGATCTAAGTAATCATTAGTTGATTTCTTGCGCGCAGTCGTATTGGTACTTATTTCAGTTTGAACTCTTTTTTCCACCGGGGTTACTGGACCCACATGTAGCCAGAACTCAGATAACTTAACAGAATTCAACCAATCCACGTCGCTTGGCACCACTAGTAGACGTTGCACTTTGTATTTCTAATGGATTCCGCCGGTATCTGCATACGACTTTTCTCGACCAAACTGGCCTCGACGTGAGGTCAAACTCATCCTCAAAGCCCTGTAAGATAGTCACATATGATGTCACGTGAACTACTAGAATTCTCATGTGTGAATTCTAGATCACTCAATCAGTCGGCAAGTGGGGCTTGAGCGAAGGTACGGAAACTGTAGGCAGACCACAAGGTATGATTTGGTCACCGCGCAGGTGAGGCCTATCAAACATTTATTTTTGTTTTCTACGACCCCAGTCTTTATCGCCGATTGTGGTAACCAAACACACTCATGTGGGATCGGTGTTTTTTGTTAGACGATTATATGGTACATCAAATTGCTCATCATGTCGTATCAATGCTCAGCTTACCACTAGCAAACCATGGAAATATTTCACACTTGCGTCATTCTTGGTTAAAAGCATCAACAACAACGACTACAGTGCTCGATTCAAAATCTGGCAGTGTTGCACCGACCAGAAATAAAAAAGACTTGTTCCACAAAGAAAAAGACGTCCTAACGATAGGGCTTCCAACTTTATCTGCTTTCGGAAGCCAAAAGAGCAAGGCATTCGCAAAAATGATTAAGGTTTTCCTACGCATGTTTTGAGTCCGCCACTATCCTTATATCACAGAAGACCGCAACGGTTGTATCGATTCTCAAAAGTTCACTATTCAAAATGTTATTGGTTTTATTGCTATGAGCTTTTCAAGACTCAGAAAAAATGGAAATATAGCATCGTCCGCCTGCATTCGTCCGTTGCTGAACCCAATGGTTAGCCCGGGTCAAAACACAAAACAAGCAAATGTAAATTTGGTGCGAGTGATTTTGTTACATACTGCTACGCTAACCTATAGACAGTTCTGTAAAATTAGTTCATTGTTTTTAGGTAATTTCAGTGATCCCACTCCGTACTTTTTTGAACTACTTCTTTGACTCCCGCACCATATTCCTGCTTCCCTGACTAGAAGAGTGCTTTTTAACCGAAAGTTCCAAAAATTGGAAAATTCAATTCCAAAATCCGCGGTTGAATAATCAAGGCACTCTTAAAAGTCTAATTTTGTATATCTCTCCTCTCACCAGTTATTCCATCATATCTATAGCACAAATGGGAATATTGCTCATTTGCCACAGAAATTACGGTGAAGAACGAATACAAATTACGAGAAGGAAAGGAAAAAATTACAATGTGCAGAGTTCACTATATGTGTCAGTCCTTCTTATCTCCATCTCCACGTCAACGGTTATCGATCGAGATCCACGATTCCTCTGTGGGCTTTATAGCACTTTTCCCCCATACCGAAGTAGAGGGTAAACTTAGGGCAGCCCACCCAGAACCCTTGACTAAGCGGCCTAATCCATAAGGCAGCAAGACGATGTGTGTCACCTAACTCAATGGGGACCAGTGACTGAATGTTCAGTTCATATACCGTACGGATGAGGCTAGACAGCCTGAATGCCCAGTACATCGCCTCTCCACAAATGCTGCTAAGCATACAGCAGCATTCTTTGTATGCCGCCCATGGTTCGTTTGGAATCAGAGTTTAGCCGCTTCCTCTAGTCTGGCTGCCAAATACCAGTCAGCCTAATGGGTCGCGCTGGGTGTTCGCTTTCGACCTTACATTTTAGTGTAAGCACCTAGGCCACGAGAAAGCAGTGTGTGAGACTTCCTCAGCAGAGGCTCTTCAGTACGCACGGTCATCTGGGAGCATTTGCAGAGAGGCTCAGATCGGTTAGCCGATTCGGAAATTGAGACACCCACTCCACCCCAGGCTGAGGCAGTTGGTAGTTATTTCAGTCAAGTAAAGGTCAAGAGCCTGGACCAGATCTTCAGCCATTCTGATAACTTTACTAGACCATCTTTCAGGAACACGCCATCGCTAAATTGTAACGGGCAGTTTGCCATATTTGTGTTTATTCCTTCGCATTCATTGTCACCATGGTGCTCCCAATTGTTAATAGCGCGTTTTCCTCTTGATCAAGGTCACATCTCCCTGAGAAGTTTCTACCAGTCAGCTGATCTCGTCTCGTGATATTGGGTGCTAAACTAGTTGCAAATTACGATGACACTGTCTTTCTGAGCTTGGAATTTTAAAAGTTCATCTTTGTCCTTTGAATTCATGGATTCCGGCCCAGCAAAACTGTTTCTTGTATACTCTAAGAACTTATGGTAATTGTGCTCTTCTGCTTTCTCCGTTGCCTTTGTTGGCTTATTTAGGTAAGATTTTCTCCTGATATTTTGATGTCCTGAATCATGTCCGATCTATTGTGATTAATTCCGCAGGAATATAAAAAGCACTCACCAAGTCTCAGTCAATTGAAATCCTGCATGTGAAAGCTTCTCACGGCTAACCGTCATCCGTTCTATTACGAGTGAATTGCCGGTTCTTCACATTCTGCATTTTTAACCTAATCTCGACTTACTCGCTTTCACAAAAAGGTATGCCGTGATTTTCCCTCCTCACCCCCTCGGGTCCCACCCATTCCTCGATTGCATCCTATTCAACATAGAATAAATGTGAGAGGAATTACGGCATAATATGACCGATTATTGCTTCGTTTTCTCATTTTTTCTCATCAATCTTTTTCGTTTCCTTTAACGTTTTTTCATATACTTTTCATCCATTAGTCTTTCGTCTAACGTTCAACAGTTCGAATTACAATAGTTCATACGAAAGGATTTCTACAATGACAGAACAACTGACAACCGTTTATCAACAGACATCAACTGGCAATCGTTTTCCTTAGGCTTCTCAAGATCACTGTTCCAATCCGTCGCTGCTTCGAAGGGTCCGCATGATGGGAATTCTTCTTAAGGAGCGCCGTAGAGGAGGACTAAGTCTTTTCCTCGAGGAACGCATCTGGCATACTTCAGATATGGCTAGATCAAATGGCTGCCACCCATATAGTAAAGCAGGGCCATTCCGTGTCTTAAGTTTTCTACCTTACCTTGCATTGTATTCTGATGAGCGCAAACTAAGGCTGAAAAAAACGTCGTTTTCTAAACCTGTGCTTTCCATTGAGACTAACCGAATGATACTGATATGCACAGGAATTCTGCAGTTTGTATATTATCTCACTTTAACTGGAGTGTTTTGCAACACTTTCATGACCGTTTACATGCTCTAACTCTTGACCACAGCTGCAGGTGCTGTTGCCGAATGCAGATGGCGGATACTGACTGGCAAACTGGATTACAAAACCGCTGGATCCAAAAGACATAAATCTCCATTCAAACTGACGGCCACGGTGTCACCGACTCGAATGCCTCTTCAAAATTAGGCCAGCCGCAGAGCGGTGGTTATCGTTCCGTTGACGCAGTGGAAGGTCTGCATATTTCATGCAGAGGAATGATTTTTGACAAATGTAGTCATGGATCAGTCACATAATCACACCAGTTTTCATGGCGGCCTTTGGTTGCTAACGTAGTGCCTGTCATTCCACCACCAGTCAGCCGATCAGCATTCAACGCTTCATTCAGCCACAGACATCCTTTACGCTAGGATCCCAGGAATAACGCCCTCGTCAATGCTTTGTGGACTTCAGCCCTAGCTTGAACGCCGTTTCATGGTTGTCCGCGGTGGTTTTCCCATTGGCAGCTGAACGAGTAAGATATCATAGCTCGGAAGAATCCGGAGATTTGACCGGCTAGCACAATAAGCATTTCTAGCGTGTGCAGTATTTTCACACTGAGCTTAAAAACTTATTGCTGAGGGCTAGGACTAATCGGCGATATTTTGCCTCTCAACATTCAGTAAACTTGAGGTTCGATGAGAACAGCTGTTCGGCAATAAAAAATCACCTTGTGACAGAATTAAAAACCCGGTGAATTGTCCATACTGTCCACACACGCTTTTTAGCATGTCCCTTATGATGCGTCTTTTGCACTTCTTCACTTATCCCCAAAAAACGAAGAACTCGATAAGATGGCCAGGGCTTAGCCTAAAGGTTACTGATCTGTATCACTCAGCCAAAGTGACGCAATATGATATTTTGATTTCGATCGAAAAATCTAGGCGTTTTTAGTAAGAATTGTATACTAGGACACTTTCATGCTGTACGTTTGCTATTTTACCGTACTCCGTACAAGTCAATGGAGTATTTGTGTACCTATCAGTGCAGTCATCTGAATCTGTTCCTGCTTAGTCGTTTGCCTATCATATTCTACTTCTTTTAATAGTATCACAAAGTGCATCATTTTCAGGAGTGGCTTCGCGGCCTACAGACGGCTGCCAAGTTTGGGAGGTTGGGTGAAGCTGCGAGGATTGGAACTAGCAAACTCGCGATTGAAACCCCACGATGTTCGCCGTCTGATCACAGCCGGTCAGCATTTGGGAGTATGTCGCATTCTAAACCGTTGAATTTGTCTCGGCGTAACACGTGGAACCGAAAGCGCTTGAATGGAAACAGTGGCAAACTAAAATGATTTTATTATTTGAAAATTTTCCTAGAATTAAGGATTTATATAGCCAAGAAATATTTACAAATATAGTGGTATTCAAATGCTGTTAGTTTCCGGTTGCCGCAAGATGATTCACCTTTATTCAGGGTAAAATTCACGCTGTAGCAGTCTATAGTAGCAGAAAACCTGTTGCACAGATCAGTGAAGACGAACATTCGTTCGGAACACTCAATCCCATTCTTTGATGACCTAAATCTTTTCTTTCTTTTACTGTAACTCTGCTTGGCAATGAAAAATTTTCATACTTCTTTTGTTTATTGTTGTCTAGTTGAAGCTTCCGGAGCAGCAAGGTGAGGTGTAAATCATTTGCGCTGAAAATTACTCCTGACTATTTAAGGGTATGTGTCAGCCACTGCGGAGGTACACCGAACTATAAACAGTTTGCTGGCAAAACTGTTATTTTATGTCTACAGGTGGACTCTCGCGATGCATTTTTTCCTCAGACTGATGATATCTGAACGAGCAATTCACGTGGTCAGTCACCGGCATTCCAGACGAGCAAGATGGAATAGACTTCCCGATCGAGGTCCTTGGGATTCCTTGACCGGACGGTTAGAGACCAGGATCGGCGTAGCTAACTTTCACAGCTGGTGGTAGAGTTGTAGTCCAAATGTCATTTTCATTTAGCTTTCCATTTCATGATCGTCTGCTTCGTCCTTCTGTCCATTCTGGTAGGAATTGGACAATCCTTCAAGCCAATACAGAAAATCAATGGAACGTAAATGGCGGCTTACAGTTTATTGAGACCAAATCATTTAAGGGTTAGCATAGTTCTAAAAGAATGAAGGAACTTATTCAGTTCTCTTGATTTCCGAAGTTATTTATCCACGAAGAATCATTCACATATGCAACAAATTCCGCTTGCCCCGATGGTTGATGTGGACAGTAGATGTGTTACTTCTCCTTGGCCACTTATTTCTCTCGCTTGTACCGACGATCGCTCGTCGCATGCGTTACATTCGCGGTGGTCAGAGTGGAAGAGTGGGTAAGCGGTACCCATTATTGCATATCCAATCGAATTGCAATCATCTTCATTTGTTCCTACAAAGAATTTGATTAAGATAATCGGGCATTGTCAATATTTTCATCACTTAGCCATCATGGCGGTAGCTTGTGCACACGCTTGCCTTCTCAGCTGTATTGGTCAATGGTTTTTTTCTCCCCCGGGCGTCCGTGTTCAGAGCAACAATCGAGCACAGGACAACAGCATAATCATCGATAGTAATTGGTTTTTGCCACACGAGATTTACAAAATCCGTATTCGCTTCCAAATGTGTTGAGTGGCTAATGAACAATGACACAAGCACAAAACAGCAAGGAAGTACGTATACTTACAGGCAAGGAGACTGATATTGACAGACCTGATCACAAAGGGAAATGCATGTTTTGTCAATCCACCTCACTCTCTATCTCTTTCTGGAACTCTATCCATCAACTGGACCGTAAACAAACCGTACCGTCTTCCATTGTTAGCTCAAAACCATCACAGTACTAGTGGGGATTGAAAATGTTGTGCGTTCTTGTCGACGTGTCGACAGAAACGCCAGTTTTGCGAGCTTGTTTTATTTTGTCTTGGAGCATGTAAGTGTGTGTTCGTGCACGAGCTTGTAAACTGTTCGCGTTCGATCGCAGGCTGGAGATGATGGCGAGGACAGTTTTTGCCTCCTCAGTCAATCACGTTTTATCACCAACACATGTGTTGCACGCATCGAGCGCTGACTGAAACCGAGGCCGATTATACAGTGCAATCACAGGTTGGTTATTCATCAATATACCTGGTATGGATGTGTCTCGTAGGCATAAGTACAGTAATTTATTGATTAATTAATCGATTGAGTACCTCATTCGCAGATCAACTGATTGGTTGGTTGGTTGATTGATTGATTGATTGTTTGATTGAAATTTCTTGGTCCATTGTCATAGTCTTACTTCATTTTTATCGAAATGAAATTTCAGCGGAAACCCAGTAGTAATTTTTTAACCATGAACAACGACATATATATCCTACTTTTATAATAATAGATGTAAAAAATGGTGAATGTAAAAATTTTGGATCGATAGGTGAGACGTGATCCAGGGATGGTTTGTTGCCTTAGGACGTTTCAAAAATGGGATACCTGTCACCATTGCTTTCGTACCTGCATCCAGCGCATTTGTGTCGATTTATTTGTGATGTTCTCATTTCGATGTATGTATTATAGTTAAAACATTTAAGAGATTAGCTCTTTTCGGCCATAGTTAATTTGCCATTTCATAATTGAGTTTCTGTTTGCCAATTCATTTGTTTTTACATCTGAGTTTTGCTTGGCTCTCATCCAAATTCTGCACATCCTTTGATGGAATTCGCACCCTAAATTGTGGACCTCTTTCTTATTCGTGCTAGTATGCCAATATTAATTGGTTAACGAAACACGCAGTTTGGTCGCTGGTCTACTTTAGATTGGTCTAAAAGGATGACCACATCAAAAACGAATAGTCCCGTATATTCCCATCCGTCCGATTTCAATTCTTATGGTAACATTGGAGAACGGATTTAGACGGCCTTAGAAATTGCCGCTTGTGTAATTCTGCCTCATGTCGTTTATCCATATCCATGCGGTTACGATAACACACACAATCGCAGAATGAACCGACGGCTTTCACAGCGAATAAAAAAACTAAACTGGAAAACAGGCTCCTCATTTGGGAAGCAGATTATGGAAAGCAAATACAAAGTATACACAGCTTTGCATTTCAAGCTTCGATGCGTGACCAAAGCTCAAAACAACAAATGTTCAGCGAAGCCTCAACTATCGAGTCAAGTATTCCACGGTTTTGTCTGTAAAAAAATAAGAAAATTCGATTTCAAGCATGGAAAAATTCAAAAACATTTTCACGTCCAAAAGGGAAAGATATAAAGATTATTACACTATTGAGAATGTCCCAAAAATATCGGATCGAAAAGAACAAGATGGCGAACAGGCTCGCTTTCAGTGATTCGTACTCATGCCATTACATCAGTGCACACTTAGAAAAATTGGTTCCCTAGGAGGGATTGGATAAGTCATAAAAATGTCGATGGGGAAGGGATTTGTAGTGTTACATGTATAACCTGAATACACAAGAACGTGTTGTGTTAATCGTTTTGTTGTCTAGGATTTGCATTGGGACGGAGAGTGGGCCAGGGGAATCGAAGCGCAACCACACTTTGTTTTTGAGAGCACAGTGGAGGATTGTGAAGACGGGCCGCGATAGCTTCCGCAGTGCTCAACAGGCGACTCTTCGCCAACCTAGATCGTTGACCTCTGACCTTATACAGGGTCCGGAAAGCTTGTGTTATATTCACGATCTGGTTAGTCTGTACTAGATGTGAAACGACTGAACTATTGAGTGACTCAATTGTTCCAGTGCCCAACCATGCCGGGTGGTGCTCACGGATGTGTTCAGACAAGCGCGTAGTTGTGCGGCCGATGAACGTTGTCCCACGGGATCATGTGCAGGAATAAATACGAAACTGGTGCTGGCTAGTTCTCATGTTCAGTTTCTCGATGGCTGTATAATTGAATCTAATTTTCCAAAGCCGTGTCATACTCTGTTAAGAAGAAACCGTATACACATTACGAAAAGGTCATTTCAAAGACAAGCTCCTAACGAACCAAATGCCTTGTACAATCATACCGCGGAATTAGAACGAACATTTGTGACATCAACGTATGTGCTCGACCAATTGAGTGAGGAACAAAATCAATCTTTCGAGGAATACGTTCACTCCATTGTGCACGAACAGGTGAACCAAAGGCGCCAAGTGTTAATAAAACGATTGGAAGGATCAGAACCATCGAGTGAGTTTCCGCAGAACGCTGATCGATTTGTTCACAATTTGTCAGACTTCAAATTAGACAAGACATTGTCAGAAGTTTTATCCTGGGGCCCAAATTTTGTTGCCCAAATAGCCAGAGTGTGCAGATGGACTTAGAAGTTGGATTTGAGATTCTTTTCTCTCAATTGTCGAGTTTATCTCCGTCATCACAAATGGAAATGCAAGCGTTTAAATGAACTTTGGTGAACACTTGTTATTAGTCTCATGGTGCTAGACATACAACGAGTGGGTTATCAAAGCCAGAACACAAGAGACGGTTAAGAGAACTGTATAAAAATGCAGACATCGTTATCAAGACCAGATAAGGGTGCAGGCATAATTATCCTTATTAAGTCTGACTATGTAGCGAGAATGGCAGCCGTTGTGAACGACAAGTCGAAATTTGTAAAAATGACGAAGAAGATTGATAAAACGCATTAGATTGAAAAATCATTGTCTAGCATTCTGGGACGGCTGACACAAGAGGATATCATAGATTCGACCACATTCGAACAGATTCGGCCTACTGGAACTACTATCCCGTGTTTGAATGGTTTACTCAAAATACATAAAAATGCAGTTCCTATGAGACATAATCTCGACATTCGCTGTGGCAAAATGGCTGACTAGGTTACTGAAACCTGTTAGACAGAAGGTAGCAAGACATAATGAAAGACGCATTTGAGCTTAGGGACTCCGTGAATGAATTAAATATGAAGGGACGAAGAATGTTCTATTTGGTTGTCACCGTCCTTTATGGCAACGTTCCGATCACGAAAACAATCGAATACCTTTGTGACTACATCGAGAACAGTGGCTTAGTGAAAAGTCTTCCGATAGTAGACTTGAAACAACTATTGTTCTTTTCTACCTACAATGTTTAGTTTAAATTCAATAATCAAATTGAACTCCAAAAGGATGGTGTAGCAATGGGGTCCCCACTCGACCCATTACTAGCCGACATTGACATGGTAAAGCTGTAACGTGGGCCACTCGAGTCATCAATACAGGTGCTCTACTCATACTAACGTTATGCGGAAGATATCTTCTGTGTAATCAACTCCTCGATGAGAACTGATCAACTGTTGAATAAGTTCAACTCGGCTCAAGCAAATGTGAAATTTACAACAGAGATTGAGTTGAACAATGAAACAGCATTTGTAGATGTACGAATACGTCATCGAGAAAACGGCTCAATTCGGCGATCAATACACAGAAAAGGTACGTGGAATGGGCAATACATCAACTTTCACAGCTTTGTATCTCCTAAAGTGAAGAGGAACCTAATTAGATTTCTCATGGCTGGATTAAAAGAATATGCATAGAATTATATTCATGAAGCTGAACTGCAGACGATAAGAAGAGTATTCGCTGAAAATGGTTTCCCGAGTAGATTAATGGATAAGATATTGGCGACAGAAAAGGAAGTTCCTAGGATGGCGAGGATGGAGGGAAAGCCAGTATACATGTCTCTGTCATTCGAAGGTGACACGCCAGCAGAAATAGCACGATGAAGACTGAATAGCGCTATCGATAAGACCTTTTACGCATCCAAGCTTCAAATCTTGTTCAAATCTCGCCCCATAGTGTCATTACGGTTGAAAGACAAAGTTCCTGATTCTGCAGCCTCGTTTTATATCTATTCATTCACATGATCCCGTGGGACAACGTTCATCGGCCGCACGACCACGCGCTTGTCTGAACACATCCGTGAGCACCACCCGGCATGGTTGGGCACTGGAACAATTGAGTCACTCAATAGTTCAGTCGTTTCACATCTAGTACAGACTAACCAGATCGTGAATATAACACAAGCTTTCCGGACCCTGTATAAGGTCAGAGGTCAACGATCTAGGTTGGCGAAGAGTCGCCTGTTGAGCACTGCGGAAGCTATCGCGGTCCGTCTTCACAATCCTCCACTGTGCTCTCAAAAACAAAGTGTGGTTGCGCTTCGATTCCCCTGGCCCACTCTCCGTCCCAATGCAAATCCTAGACAACAAAACGATTAACACAACACGTTATTGT